>VDFB02087135.1:0-10005 GCA_007258455.2 Sequoia sempervirens | reverse complement strand
GGGAATTTTTTGTAAAAATATATATATTTTTCAAATTTTATTTGTAAAAGTTTATTTAAAAAAAATAATAGAAAGATTTTATGCGGCAAGGTTGCAGGTCGTACCTGCATACACAGGTACCGGCCTCTACAGGTACACAAGGGAGCAGGCCCCACATGCCACGTGTCCTCGCTGCGTTGGGTCCTATAGCCGCGGGCCCCACAAATATAACTGGTGGTCTATTAAAAATTTGGCAGCTGCATATAAAAATTGACAACTTTTTGAAGAAATCATAAACGACTTTCAAAATTAGCGGGTATCAAAGATTCCATGGAATATTCCTAGATTCTCTTGACTGGAACCGCATCGACTGGTGACAGCCAGTCGACCGCCAAATTTAATCACAGCTTTTTCTGATGTCATCCTACATCAACAGTAACGTCAATTCCCTTTTGAAAATTCCTCCCCCCTCTCCAATGATGTTTTGCATTTTGCACCTAAACTTTAGAGGCCTCTAACTCAGTCATCCGAGCTCCATTTTGTAAGAAATTTATTTTGATTTGGGGTGGAATTTCATAGGCTTCGTAGTGGTGGAATTTTTTTGCTCAAGTGATCCTGATTTTCCAGAAAATTAGTTTTCTCAGTAGATTTGAAGGACAATTCTCATTTTTGAACTTCAAATGGCTATAACTTTCACATACAACCTCAAATTGAGGTGATTCTTTTTTTGAAAGTTGATATTTTTCCAAGCACTACACATTGGTGCTATTTTGAGGTTCTTATTCTGATATTAAATTGTACTTTTAGTATATGGGTCCAATTTTGGACATTGTAAAACTCTGGTAACAACTCCAAAATTGTAAACACACTAATTATAAAGTGTCACTATCATATTTTTTGGGGGGGATCATTGATTGAATAAATTTGGGGGGGGTGATCTTGTGATGTTTTTATTTCTTTCATTTCATTTTGTTGTGTGTTAGTACAATGGGAAAAACTCAAATTGAACTCCTGACTCCATATAATTATGAATTATAGAAAAAAAATAGTATGGAATTATCTAAGGCAAAAAGGTTGCACAGGCTATGTAAGAGAATCTATTCTTGAGCTTACTGATGTTGATGCTAAGGAAAAATGGGAGACCAATCGTGAGAGAGATCTTGGTTACATTTTTCACTATTCTCTTTTGATTTACAATTTCATCTTGAATCATGCAAGACACCGAAGGAGGCTTGGGGGACTCTTCAAAATTTGTATGGTAAAATTGAAAAGATTAGGGGTTATTAAATTGATAATGATTTGATGAATCTTGATCCAAAAAATTTTGACCACATCCAAGACTATATATCCAAGATTAAGCAACTAAGAACACAGCTAAATGATTGCAAGATTACTAAGGAGGATTTACAATTGATTCTCAATGTGTTATCCAAGCTTGGTCTGGAGTATTCATTGTTTGTTTCTAGCTTTCACACCAATAGGATTTCTATGGGAACAACATATGTTGAGCCTACATTTGATGCATTTTCAGATCTTCTAATCCAAGTGGAAGCAAAGCTGAATCAAATGGGTCTCTCATCAAGGCTTCCAAGTCACAAGCATTGGTGGCTAGTGAGCCTAAGGTATAGAAAGAATCAGGGCATCTTGATTAGAAACAAAAGAAGAAAAATAACAAGCCATAGAAATAATTTGAATCCTCCCCCTCAAAAGGGAATCATCTAAAAAGGAGAATCCCACATATGCATATTGCAAGAAATATGGGCATATTGAACACCAATATTATTTAAAACAAATTGATGAGTTGAAGCATCTTTTAACAAATAATAAAATCATTTTACCTTCAACTATGTCAAAGGATTCATCATCTTCTTCTAAACCAAAGTTAGAGAAACAAAAGGGGAAAGCACTTGTTTCCGTTGTAGATTTTGAGTCAGGGAAATGGATCCTTGATTCTGGAGCCTCACATCACATGGCTTCATCACAGAGTATGTTCTCTTCATTTGAAACTTGTTTGCCACCAAACATCCTAATGGCTAACAACACATATATGTGTGTTTGTGGGAAAGGATCTATTGACATAGACAAAGAATCATTCAATGATGTTCTTTGTGTTCCTTCATTGTCAACAAATATTCTTTCTATCTATCATATCACACATGGTGGGGAAGGAAAAGGCGTTGAGTTCACACTAGATTCTATTATTATTTAGGATTTGCATAGCAGAGATATTGTTGCAGTTGGGGAGGCAGGTCATCAATCTCGACTATACACCTTCTCACATTTTTCCTCTAATGTTCCTTCGGCTAATGTACGCACTCATGCATCTAGTGTGAACATTGTTGAGGAGATTCAATATGGTCAAATGAATCTTCATATTCTTTTAACTAAGGTTCAAGAGCCATGTGTTGATACTCCATCTCCTACATCACCTATTATTTTTTATGATATTTGTATTGCTATCCATGGCTTCTATTGCTTCAGTGCAGTAGGACATTCATTGTCTTCCAGACATAGCTACTCGGGATGAGTACTTGACAAACATTGCAAGTTTGTTTTGTGAGTCCTATCTTGTAGACTTGGAGGACACAATTGAGTGCATACATCTTCTCTTTGATGAAGTTGCTTTGTCTTCTTCAAATGTTGAGGGGAAACCTTTTGGCCCTCTTGTTCTTTACCCACACGATCATTCCTCACAGTTTGACATGACTATGGCTACTATTGAGCAACATTTGGAGGATACACCTTTGTCTTCAGAGAAGATATCTTTGTCTTCAATTTTTTTTCGACATCCATCTTCACTAGGTCCTAAATTGTCATCTTGTGCAGTGTGTCCTAGAACACCTGATTTGATGGTGACAACTTTCTCCACATGGGGACACCTGAGAAGAGTTCAGAGACATCATACATTTTCATCATTATTCCTTCATATTCCTTTCAAGAATGGGAAGATATCTTGCATACATCCTTGGTTTTCTTTCTTCCTAAGGGGAGTAATATTGTTTGGAAATCTTGGATCATCTTCAGCTTCTTATGTCGAGCATTCACCAACAATGTAGGAGATTCTACATTGGGGGACTGCATGGTCCTTCTTCTCTCTTGGGGGGAGTTTTGTCTTACGGGTTTTCTCTTTCTCATATTTTGAGAGGTTTCATCACTACACATGGGTACCTAACATGGCCTTGTAGCTAGGACCCATCTTTGCATCATTTCACCCTTTTACTCACCTAAGCTATGCTTAAGGGGGGGTGTTGGTGTAGGCTTTTTTATATTTATTTTTTCCTACACATTATTAAGCATACTTAGGTTATATGAGACATGGTTTATGTGAGAACACATGGCGTAATCCATTGATTTCATGTGTCGCTCTCACCCACACTTGGGTGGTTGAGTCTCACACCCTCTTTTGGCCTTTTATGCCACTTCACAAAACCACTATATTGTCTCTTTCTAAGTAGGTTATGCCACATGTTTGGGATTTTCCAAGTAGGTATAACTCCCACCTAATTTGGTTATTTGGGAGTTATTACCCCTCTTGGAATTATATGCCCATATTATGTTATATAATCAACACTCACCTCTCCCTTCTAGCTAGTTCAGATGAGTTCATATCAACTCGGTTAGTACAAGGGAGTGTTGATGCATATTGTATCATTTGGAGTTGATAATATCATTATTTTATTAATGCACCATATTCCAACATTTCATCTTCTTGTTGCTCTCGTGTAGAAGGTTAATCTTGGTTTTGTAGGTGATCCTGGATGCTTGAGTTCATCAAAAACTCTTACAATTACAAGGATGAAGAAATATTTTCCCTAGAACAATCTCTCTTTATTGGCTTTGATTTGGAGTGCAATATTTATCTTCAATTGAATCCTTAAAAGAGCTCACAATTTCTCTCCTACTTATAGTGTTTGGTAATATTGTTCTTATTACATTTGGATAATCAAGTCGTAATTTATATATTGTATCTTCCATTATCTTTTGTAAAATATTTTGGTGTATACCACCACCCATTTTATCAATACACACACTATGGTATTATTCCCTATAGACCAGGGTTGACATTTATAGATTTATTTATTTGTCACTATACTAAATTTCTCGATGCACATAGGATAGGAGCACACACTATTTTCTACTTTATTAATCATCATTTATTTCTAGAGGTTACAAGACCAACATAGGGCTTGACCACTCTTAGCAAGCTCCCAAACATCCCCAACCATTTTTTATTTTTCTTGTAGCTATAGATATTTTGGGAGCATTTGATCACATGAAACTTTTACAAGTGTTTCCCTATTCATTTCTTATTTCTATTCTTCACTTAAAATAATGTAAATATTATTATTTCTCCCATTTATTCATCTTTGTGTCACCTCAAACACCAGTATGTTCCTATTTCTAGTTGTGGAGAGTGGATAAGCAATTAGACCAAAATAGAGCATTTTCTAGAATTTTCTTAATATTTTGGGTCATAAAAACTATGACATGATGTATAGACATCCACATAAACTATTGGCATTCTAGACAATGTTCTCCATATTCTAATGCCAAGTTTCATTTTACATTTATTTTTTCAAAAAGTATTTTCTATAAATTTGTGTTCCCATTCTCAAAAAATAGCATTTGATTAGTCTCTTTCATGCTTTAGCTTAGTGAAAAGATTCCATTCCCAAGTTTATAGCATTTCATGGGTTTCTAGATTTGTTTTGTTTTTCTTGAATTCAATAGCAACAAAATACATTTTGTTTGAAACAAGAGTAATCTTAGAGTAGTGAGGTAGAGAATCATTTAGTTGGAAAATAAGTACATGTTTAGCTAAATCAAATTTCCCCACTTTACAATATCCACTATATTAAATATCAAGATTCTATAGTTGAATCTTCATGATCAATGGTTTCACAAATTGTGTTAAGCTAGGAGACTAAAGTGAATATAACTTTTTGCATTGAAGATCACTTTGCATGAATACAAAATAATACATGTTTTCTTCACCTAATGCACTTTATCTTTGTTGTTCATATTTATTTATTCCCCTTGATACCACATTCAACTACAAATTATACAATGTATACTCTCCATGGCATACTATCTTCATACTCTATTTGTAGAGTATTAAAAATTTCTCCCTTTCTAGATAATTACTAAGTATAAAATAAAAAATGGAACCATTTTCATGATGTGTTAAAGTTGGATGATTTCTCATCCAAGCATCATTTCTAGCATACATATGTACAAATCTACTCTTGTATTTTAACCAATTAGTAATATCAAACCAAATCTAACATTTTAAACCTCACTTTATAGAAGTTTTGATTCATATTGTTAAGAAGGTGCAACAAATCATGGAACACATTATTGATAGATCTAATTAAAATATTAGATATACTTGTGCTCCTTTTTGAAGTGGATAATAAAGGAACATCATTCTCCCATTAAGCTCTACCTCATTTAAGATTCTTTTAATTATTTAGATAGGAATATTTATGCGAGAAGGAAGATATTATATCATAGCAAGGTGTGTGTATCAATAGCCTTGACTATAGGTCTTAGCTTACACTCCAACCATCATTTATAATTCTAAAATATTGTTTCATCTTGTAAATGTGTTTATTGTTTTTTTGTTGAACATTACTACACATAATACACTATTTTCCTTCGTCTTAATCAACATTTACATATAATACTTAGTGCCAGTTTTCAATCAACTTTGTCATGTTTTATTTGTTATGATAGAAATTGTTTAATTCTTTTATGCATTATGTGGCAGTAGATAAATTTTAAAATTGCATCAAATATTGATAAACTGTAGTACTATTTGTATTTTGTCTTTTCTTTCTAATGTGGAATAAAAAATTACTTGACAATGTTTCATTTTGTATTGTTTGGAGACACTTATTGTGTTTTCTTTGCATTGGTCATTTTCCTCTCACTATGACATTTTTATAGAAGCTTAGAATATGAACTGAGAGGGCAACTTTTTGTTTTGTTGTTGCGTGCACATTTATACCAACATATAAAAAACACTTTGTTGATGCCAATGATTCAGATGATAAGTGGTTTTGGGAACAAACCAATCTTGAGAAAGATGAGTTTATAAATTATGCATAAGAAAACAAACAATTAGTAAAGAAACAACAATTGAGAAAATATAAGCAAAAGACTTTGAGAAAATACATATGCTACTTCTATTCATAATTAGGAATGAATAGGGTACACCAAATATTACAAATAGTACGGTAAAGATTAAAGATTCTTGTGACTAGAAAGGGGTGAACACATCAAACTAGTTTGCCTACAACTATACAATTATATGTCATCATCCTTCAACGTGAAGTGGTGAGGGAATAAATAATATATATTACGATTACAAAACAAGAAAGGAAGATGAAATGATTCTTGTTCATAAATCGTCAACCTTCTAACTACTTGTTGGTTGAGCTCCCTAATAGTTGGCATTCCATTCTACAACTAACAAAGAATTACATTAAAGATTTCAAGTATAATGAACTACTAACTATGTTAAGAGTTTGCAAAACGATATTGAGTCATATATAGTGACACGTGATGAGACAATAACTTGCATGAGGCCATGTGAAGTGGCACACTAACTCAAAGACTTACACACAAGACACATATGGTGTCACGCAACACATAATAATACTAAAAACTAAATAAATAAATAAAATTCTAAAGACTCATACATCTATTTACTAATAAATTATCCTTAAATATAAAATTCTAAATACTTAAATATATTATACTTACAACAACTCCCCATATTTATCAAAAGCATTAAAAGCTAAAATGGACACTTTTGTCCCTCACACTTCCTCTATAATCATTTAAATACTTTAGTGAATGCGAAGTTGAGCCATAACTCCCATTTTGTCTCATAATTTTCCCTCGTGGTTTTGTCCCACGTCTTAGGTGGCAAACACTCGAGGATTAGTCTTTTCAAAAACAAGTAACCGACCATCATGTTTGTCATGACTTTTTTGTCACATATAAAACTATACTAGGGGCAATTCCATCGTTTTCACAATTGAAAGGAATAGACTCCCCTGGGAAAAAGTAAGTGTGCAAAGACAAACAAATGCACACTCATTCCAGACGTACACATTATATTGATTAAAATAATATATTTGTGTTGACATAACCGAGAAATAGTTGTAATATAATCACTAAAAAGTGGCAGGAGGGCCCCACAATAGGAATTTTTTTTAAGGATGATAAATGTTAACGTGTGTAGCAAGTTGTTCGTAATTATATATCTTTGTACATAAGAAAAAGATCACATTTTTTAAATTTACAATGCGGTAATTATTTATAATGTACTAAGAAGTCTCATGTTTGAGTTAAAATAATAATAATAAAAGTATTTTAAATTTGGCAATTATTTATATGTCAAAATATTGATATAAATATTTAACAATACACATAATATTAGTGATGTTAGTTTATTAAAGAGCAAACGGTTGAGTTGGCAAGCATGTAATGGATGTAAGGACTAAAATAAATTTGGTGTACAAGTTAATGATAATTTCTAATGGAGGTGGTTGATATCATGTGTCTTCATGGAATGAGTATATCATTGTTTGAGGTGACTTAGAGGATAGATGGTTTTGGATTGCGATTTTTCCTAGCCATTTGTGTTAGGTGTCACCTTTAGGTTTGAATGCTTGTTTTTTAAGTGTATTTTGTGCTTGCATGGCTGCTCACATGGAGCTTGAGAAGGGGAAAAGTAAGTTGATGAAGGAGTGTCAATAGTTTAGGGTGGAGAAGTGTAGACAAAAATATAAGAAGTATGGAGAAGATATGTTGGATAATTTCTCTATATTATTGGAAAGAGAAACATGGAAACTAGATTTGATACCATGGGTCATGAGAGTTTGGAAATTCACCAAGTAGGTGGATGTCTCTTTAGGTGTAGGGATTACTTTTGCTATTGCAAGGATGCTTCTAAAATATAAATAGTTGATGGGGAGATGTACTATGTTTGATATTGCACGGGATTTAAGTTGTACAACACTATTATCTTCTATTGATAAAATGTCTCTTCTTCATGATGACATTAGTGGCATTGAGAACTAGGTTGAAGAGTTTTTTAACTATCATCTTGGGAAGGTTTTCAATTGTCAAAAGATACAAATATGGTCTGCAAATTGAATAAAGCATTGTATGGACTGAAGCAAGCTCCCAAAGCTTGGTATGCAAGGTTCCAACAAGGATTCAGAAAAGGTACTACAAATAACAATCTATATTTCAAAATTAAAGGCGAACAAATCTTAGTTGTGTTGGTATATGTTGATGACATAATCTTCAAAGGAAATGAAGGTATGTGCAAAAGGTTTGCAGAGGAAATACAAAAATAATTTGAGATGTCAATGTGTGGGGAGATGAATTTATTCCTTGGTTTGCAAATCAGTCAATCAACGAAAGATATATTCATATCACAATCTAAGTAAAATAAAGAAATTTTGAAGAAGTTTGGAATGGATGACTCTAAACTGGTATGTACTCCTATGGTTATTGGTTGTAAGTTGAGTAAGAATGATGAATCTCCTAAGACAAACTAGAGCAAGTATAGATCAATGATTGGTGGACTATTATACCTTACTACTACTAGACTAGAGTTTGTCTTGTGGCTAGATTTCTAGAAGATCCCAAAGAATCTCATGTTACAATAGTGAATAGGATATTCAGATATTTGAAGGGCACTTTGGATTATGGTTTGTGGTATCCTAAGGATACTGAATTCTCCTTGAGTGCACATATATATATATATACATATATATGTATATATGTATGTATGTATGTATGTATGTATATATACATATATATATGTATGTATATATCCATATATATATGTATGTATATATACATATATATATGTATGTATATACATACATACATATATATATATATATGTATACATACATATACATACATATATATACATACATATATATATGTATGTATATATATATGTATGTATGTATATATATATATATATATATATGTATGTATATATATGTATATATATATATATATATATATATCTTGATTATCATTATATATATACTCATAATAATAAAAAATTAACGATAATAATTTTGAATTAATAATGGCTAAAAATAATTAATCGAATTCAATTAGTAAATAATAGTAACAAGTATTAATAATAATTGATTTATTAACAATATCAATAATTAATAATTTATAAACATTTTAATATTGATGCTTAATAAATTATAATAATTTAATATTAATTAATAATATAAATTTATTAATATTAAATAATTTAACAATAATTCTACTAAAGCTAAATTATTAAAAGATCATGACATATATAATATTAAATAACTTACTAATAATCCCATTAAAACTAAATTATTTGAAATAGAGGTCGTGACAATTAAGGGTAATAGTGCATGAATAAAATTATATACATTGTTTACCATGACAAGTTTATTGTTCATATAAAATATAATATTGTTTGAGGTGTACTTGCCTATGTCTTGCAAGTCTAAAGTGCAAGAGAGACTACTTATCTCTCATTTGTTGGTCCATCCTCTCAATAGTCTTAATCACATGGAATTCACAACTCATTAGAGATTATTGAAAACAATCTAGAGAACCAATAGGATGGAGCAAATATTTTGCAATTGTAAGAACAACATGAAACCATGAAAAGCACAATATACAAAATGTTCTCCAATCTTATTTCTCTAAAAAAAAAAGTTCAAATATTTTTTCTCTATTTCCTATACAAAGTTGTGTAAATTTATACAAAAAGGTACTCTACACTACTGAAATTTTACAATATATAGGTGAAAACACTTCACCTTTTCATATAACTTTCATCTTTTTGTTTTTGAGCATTTTACACTCCTTGTCTTCTTGTGACATTTTAGTTGCAATTGTTTTATAATTTATAATTACAAACATTGGCTATTAATAATGGGAAAATACATATTGAAATTATTACATTATGTAGGTCAAACATTTTTAATGCTTCATATT
>VDFB02087134.1:0-27979 GCA_007258455.2 Sequoia sempervirens | reverse complement strand
AAAGGGAGAGTCTTCTTCAAATAGTAAAGGAAAAAGTGTAAACTACATTTATGAAAACACCATTCATTTCATTTTTGAGGTTGAGAAAACTAATGTCATTGATAATCAAACAAACAACATTAGTATCAATGACATCATACCCTTGAACGTGGTCTCAAACATAAACACATCTGACAACCAAATCAATGTCATAAAAATTAGGGAAAGATAGGACTATCAACTAGTCAATGTAACGACGAGGGGGAAATCCAAAGTGATACTAAAATGAGTTGCACCTAAAACCACTACTCCCCCTTCCAATCCATATAGCATAGTCGATCAACTACAAAAGATACCAACACAGATATCCATACTGGAACTCCTTAAAATTTCACCATCACATAAGGAGGTTTTAGAATAGGCTCTTGTGGCCACAATAGTACCCAATAATTTGGATGTCTGTCAATTTCAAGCTATGGTGGGACATTTGACCATGCCTCATTATTTTTCATTCTCTGAACAAGATGATGTGTCGCTTAATCATCCACACAATGCAGCTCCTCATATTGAAGTTTTAATCCATAAACATTGTGTCAAACGTGTCTTAATAGATGGAGGAGCTTGATTAAACATTTGTACCTTAAAATTGATTCATGCACTAGGTTATTCTGACAATGCTATTGATGCAAGAAGAAAGATCACAATAAAAGCCTATGATGAAGAAGAGAGATCTTCCAAGGGGTTGATTGTGTTACCAATTCAAGTGGGACCAATTTTCAATAATGTAGTTTGCCAAGTGTTAGAAAAGGAGCTAGCATATAATATAGTCTTGGGACATCCATGGATTCATGAAATGTAGGCAATACCTTTGACCTATCATTAGTTTTTAAAGTTTCCAGTCAATGGACAAGAAGTCACAATATCAACTAATTATAATAATCCCCAGACTTGTAACATGCTTAAAGCAACTCAAGACAATTTGGTGCCCCATAACAGAGAAGAAAACACTTCTAGTTCATCCAGTGGTGAAAAGAAACTAAATTTTATATCCAAATGGGTTGAGAAAAACAACCAATTAAAGGAAACAATTGTTGTTGACCCCACATCATCAAGCAATGAAGCTCAACTAGATTCTCTATCACAACAACTAAAAAACAAGATCTAGTTGAAAGAGAAGGGTATGGGAGAGTATTCCCTTGAGCAATCTTTATGTATTTCACAATTGTTGCCATCACCAAGAACATATGGACAACCATCAACCTCGACACAACCATCATTGACACCTACCACAACTTTAAATAATAGATTTGTAAAGGCAGGTACTCTAGAAGAAGAATCTAATGACAAGGCCATTCTTAATTGGCTCTATAAAGATGAGGAAGCCTCTACATCGGCAAATATTAGCATTAAAATAGATTAGTATGGAAAAGGAAAGGTTATCTTAGAAAAAATGGGATATGAAGGACAAGGAAATATAGGAAAAAGGAAAGAAGGCATTGTAGAACCCATTCAACCTCTCACACTTCAGCCAAAAGGAAAAACAGGACTAGGTTATATAGGGGAAACAAAAGAAGAAAATACTCATAGAGTTATAGAAAGAATCCTTCAAATATGGGATAGTTCTAAGACAAATTCTAATGAACATGAGAGGGAATCTTTATTAGAAACATCATGCAGGGACATACAAACTGATGTTATAAAAGAGTATGCACCTACATGTGAGGGACAAAGCTCAAGGACTAGACCCCTTGTATTTGGATCACAAAATATCGATGACTCAAGTGAGGGTGAACAAATATCAAGTGAGATAGATGACTTGAAGGAAAGTACTATCATATATCTTGAAATTACCGCTGAAAATTTTGACAACATTACTATTAGAACCTTTACTTCCATTGACCTTACCCAATCCAATGACTTCTTACCATTAATGCATCTTGAACTTATAAACTAGGAACCTATTGAACCTATTAGTGTTCCTATCTTTGAGAATGATGATGCTATCATAAATTTCCTTTGTTGTGACGAACCTGACACAAGTACAAATCATAAATCTCATAATGACACTCCAACTTAGGAGGGTTTCAAATCTTTCAATTGCACAATTGAAAACAAGAAGAATAGATCTAATGGTGAAAACCATTCAATGGCAGCATTAGATCTTGAAAAAATAAAAATAAAAATTGTATCTGATGGTGAAAACCTCTCTAAGGCACCGAATGATGGAAGATTTGACACCCTTCCAAAACATTTTCATGAAAGATCATCAGTGCTGGTGGAACCTACACAGTCAATCAATATTGGTGCAAAAGAAAAGACAAAAATGCTACATCTGGCAACATCAATGATAGAACAAGAAAAGCTAGAATTCATCAAGTTCTTTGAAGATTGACATATCAAATTTTCTTGGTCTTACTCTAATATGCCAAGGCTAGATCTAGATCTTTTGATGCATCATCTATCTTTACCATCCAAAATCAAACCATTCAAAGAAAAACTAAGGAAAATGCATCCCCACATCGCATTGATGGTAAAAGTTAAGCTGAAAAAATTGTTGGATGCAGGGTTCATTAGATCCATCTATTATGCTAAGTGGATTTCAAATATTGTACCTATATATAAACCATACAACAATATCAGAATATGCACAGATTTCATAGATTTAAATAAGGCATTTCCAAAGGATGATTTTCCTTTACCAAACATTGAAATTATTATCAATTTAACAGCAGGACGTGCCATGTTGTCGCTAATGGATGGATTCTCGGGGTATAACCATATCAAGATAACACTCAAAGATCAGGAGAAGACAAAATTCACCTATCATTGGGGTACATTTTTTTGGAACATCATGCCCTTTGGATTGGAAAATGTAGGTGCAACATATTAGTGTGTAATGACCACTATTTTCCATGACTTGATGCATACTTTTATGGAAGATTACGTTGATGATATGTTAGAAAAATCATACACTAGGGAAGGACATTTGGAGATTCTAGGAAAAATATTTACAAGATTGGAAAAATTCAATGTCAGATTAAATCCAAAGTGTGTTTGGGGTTACATTGGAAAATCTCCTCAGATACATAGTTTTAGAAAAAGGCATAGAAGTGGATTTGGCTAAAGTCAAAAAAAGAATGGAAATGCCACTGCCCAAGAATATCAATTAGCTATGGTCTCTACAGGGTAGGTTACAATCAATTAGGAGATTTATCTCCTAATTGGCAGATAAAAGCCATCCATTCAATCATCTACTACACAAGAATGTCTCTTTCAAATGGGATGAAGGATGTGAAACAAATTTTACTCAAATAAAGCAATTTTGATGTCACCTCCCATACTCATTCCACCTACAGAAGAGAGACCATTGTTATTATACATAGCAACAATAGATATTTCTTTAGGAGCTCTATTAGCACAAGAAGATATTGAAGGAAGGGAACAAGCTATATACTATATCAACAAGACTCTGAATGGTTATGAAATAAACTACACCTTCATCGAGAAAGAATGTTTGGCAGTGGTATTTTCTACCCAACAGTTGAGGCATTACATGTTGACCCACACAGTTAAGCTCATTGCAAAGATTGATCTGTTAAAATTGTTACTTAGCAAGGCTACTCTAACAGGGAGATTAGCCAAATGGGTCATGATCTTAAGTGAATTTGATATCCATTATGTGGATAGGAAAGCCATCAAAGTTCAAGTGATTTTTGATCAATTAGTTGAAGCTCCATTATCTGATGATCGCCCAATGAACATTGAGTTTCCTGATGTAAACATTCTAACTGTAACAACACAACCATGGAGACTTTATTTTGATGGGTCATACACAAAATGTGGGTCTGGTGCGGGCATCCTTTTTGTCAAACCTCAAGGACATACAATCCCAAGGTCTTATAGACTCATGTTTTCATGCACAAATAATGTAGTTGAGTATGAGGCTTTGATTATTGGTATCAAAGTGGTGGTCGAATGGAATATTAAAGAACTACAAGTATATGGTGATTCATAGCTAGTCATTTATCAGGTAAATGATGAATATCAGATAAAGGATGAAAAGTTGATGCCATACAAGAAGATGATAGATGAGCTCAAAAAGTACTTTGTAGATATCAAGTTTGAATAGATTATGAGGGTAGAAAACAAAGCTGCAGATGCTATGGCTACAATTGCCAGAAAAATGAGATCATTATGAGTTTATGGTAGAACAAGTGTCTACTCTTTCCTATGATAGCCCAAAATCTCAGACCATATGCCATTTAGTTGATGTTGAATCCTCCATTTATGGAAAGACCTATGGTTACCTGAAAGATAATATCCTTCCTCCTGATCTTTCCAGAAACCAAAAATGCAACTTCATCCACTAATCCGTACGACATATAGTAATAACTGACATACTTTACCATCGAGGTCTAGATGGTACTCTTCTTTGGTGTCTTGAACATGATGAGTCTGAGAAAGCTTTGCATGAGGTTCATGAAGGTATTTGTGGAACTCATTCAAGCAAACCAACCTTAGCAAAGAAACTCCTTCGTTTGGGGTATTACTGGTCGAATATGGAGATGGAGTCCTATGATTTTGTTAAGAAGTGCCAGAAATGTTAGATCCATGGTAACTTAATTCATGCACTAGCACAAGAATTACATCCATTTACATCAACATGGCCCTTTTGTTAGTGGGGACTGGACCTGGTAGGAAAGATAAATCCACCTTCATCCAATGGGCACAAATTTATAATCACAACAATGAAGTAATTTACAAAATGGATAGAAGTGGTTCCTTTAACAACAATCACAAGAAAACAAATCTTGTCTTTCATACTAAACTACCTCATATGTAGATATATGGAATTCCCCAATCCATAGTAATAGACAATGGGAAACCTTTTAAGAACCAAGATGTCCAAGAATTGTGTGAGAAGTTCCATATCCAACATCATTTTTCAACACTATACTTCCCTCAAGGAAATGGCCAAGTAGAGGCCTCAAACAAAAAAAATCTAAAAATTCTAAAGAAAATGGTTAACGATGTTGGATGTGATTGGTATGTTCAACTAAATCCTGCATTATGGGCATTTCGAACTAGCATTAGAACATCCATAGGAGCTACACCATATGCATTAGTATATGGATCAGAAGCTATACTACCCATTGAGGTTGAGATTCCATCACTCCATGTATCATTGAAAGGTATCATTCCAGATGAAGATTATAGGGTTTCTAGAATGCAAGAGTTGGAACTATTGGATGAACGTCATCAACAAGCTATGAACCATCTGACGACATATCAACAGAGGATTTCTAGAAGCTACAATCAAAGGGTAAATCCTAGAGTCTTTCAGGTTGGGGATTTGGTCCTAAAAGAAAACCCTAGAAATTAGCAAGACAAAGAAAAGAAAGGGAAGTTTGAACCTAACTAGCTAGGTCCCTTTGTCATCATATCAATTTATGGATCTAGAGCCTATCAACTATCTACACTTGGAGGGGATCTATTTAATGAACCTATCAACATTATCCATCTCAGAAAGTTCTACACCTAAATCACCTAGTGCATGGGTCAAGATCTGAAAATGGTTACCTTGATGAAAGCCTATCAAATAGGCATCTTGGTGACAAAAAAATACAAAAAATAAAAAATACAAAAAAATCAAAAAGAATGAAAAAGTGCAATAAAAACATGTAGTGAAAACCTAAAAAATAGGTGCTACTTGTGATTTTAAAGCTAGCTTTTCTATCTATTAGATGCATGTTATGGTGGTTACTTCCACCATAATTTTACATCCATCATCATATCATTGCAAGTAGTCATGTCCCACCCTAGCTTGGGGGAAAAATCTGAACCTCATTGGGAGCAATAAACTTGAGCTTAATCAAATGGACAAATGGTAGGAAGACAAATGCAACAAAAACAATGATCGAAACACAACCCGACATGAAACACCAATCACCATTAGAAACACATTGGACATCCATATCACAATAGAAAATCCAAAAAAAAACAAGTCAAAAAGTCACTCTCCAAAAGTCAAAAATGGAGTTTGTGTTAGTTGAACTACATGGTCTCTGCATGTATAATGTAGGCAAGGCTAATCTTTGATCAGCCCCTGAGGCCTCTAGGATAGGTCTTTAGGTTAGGTTTTTGGTCAAAATCTCAAAAATCATAAAAACATCATAAAGTCAAAATGGATGATCTAATTTGAATAATGGTTGAAATACTTTTAAGTAAAAGGTTGGATATGTTGTACTTTGATCTTTGTTATCATTTCTTTGGAACAACTCGATGATGTATTGAACTAGAGAAGCTAGGAAGGAGAATGGTATTTTTCTTTGTCTGATGTCTATGAATTAATCATAATTACTATGTAAATTTTTGTGAGACGTGCTCTACAAAGTATCACTAATGACAATTGGAATTTGCATAGGAAAGTGATTGATTCTTGTCTATTTACGCAAGAAATGATCAGGTCATCTTGGTTTAATTATACCTAGATGCTTGTGTTCACTTACAATATCAAAAATCATGGAAGTAGTACTTAGGTCATCATGGTCTAAATTATACCATTAATTCTTGTACTCACTTTCAAAAAATTTAAAGCTCTATGATGATACAAAGAATAATAAAAGTACTATTAAGATGCCAATTTTTGCATATATATTTGCATGGTAAAAATAGATTGCATTCATAATAGTTTTACATCTGCATTTTTCAATCCAAAGTGGCATAAACATCCACCATCTCACACCAAAGAATCCAATATACAACAATCCTATCATCCTAAAACACTCTCTGAAGAGCATTAATCCCACCCTACTTTGATGAATCATAGACAACAATATCACCGACAACAGGTATCCATAGAATCTTACAGACATCCTCAAGGGTGACTGTAATCTCGCTAGTAGGTAGGTGGAAGGTATTATGCTCACTATGCCACCTCTCTGCTAGGGCTGTCAGGAGACCCCAATTAATCCTAATCTAGGGAATATCTAATAAGGAGGAAAATCCACAACGTAAAATAATTGTCATCTCAAGCTATGCTAGCTGTGGTATCAAATCAAAAGTCTGAGGAAACCGCTCTCTAATCTAGAGGTTCATCAAAGCCTCCTATCATCATGAAATATTCAAAGTCAGTAATTTTTGTCAAAACATCAAACATCAATTATCCTATCAAACCTAATCAGCTCTTGGTGAGACTTTTGATTAAATCTCATGATCAAACATCATTGAACCTCACCTATCATGAGGTCAATCATCAAACATCATTGATCCTTTCCTATCATGAGGTTCATCAATTAAATTATAATTATTTCTCACCTATCATGAGGATAATTCTCATCAATCAAACATCAGACCTCACCTATCATGAGGTTGAACATCATCTACTTGATTAGGATCATCAATTATATCAAACCAACAACTGACATGATAAAAAATTGACAAAAATCAAGGACAAATTTGACAAAAACATAATTCTAACTTGGATGCACTAAAACAATGTTTCTATACACCACAATATCATAAGTGCTATTTTAACACTTAAAAGTGCTAAAACAGATGCTCAAAGTGCTAAATCATCACATACGCCATTTTATCAGTCAAATGTGCTAATGCAGGCAGTCAAAGTGCCATTTTGTTATAAGCACTAAAACAAAAGTCAAAAGTACTAAACTACAGGGAAAACGTGCTAAACTAATCAAAGTGCTAAAATAGAAATTGAAAGTGCTACAAAACCTATCCTACACACTAAAACTTCAAAAGCACTAAAATAATCTATATAAGTGCCACATTATCTAGCCTAAGCGCTACTTCATCAAAAGCACTAAAACAAATATCAGAAGAGCTACATCGAGTCTCATAAGTGCTATATGAAACAAAAAATTTAAAAACTAAAAAAAGCACAAAAAATGAGAAATGCACGTCAAACGAGGGGGTTCACAGGTACGTACTAGAGGTCCGTAAGCGGTCAGGCGGTTGTGTCGTCTCACATGCTCGAACCGGTGAGTGTGGTAAGGGATTGGTGTCTTGCTCAATTTGCTCTCTCACAAATTTTACAAACTCAAAGTGCACAAATGAGATTGAAAATGACCTTTTTGACCTTTTATAGGTTATTTAAGATGGGATTTTGTAGGATTAATTAATTAATTTTTTTCAAGGGAAATTAATTCAAATTCATCATAGGGACAACTTCTACATTTTTTATTAGGGGATAAATTATTTCAACATTAAATCTTCATAGAATCATCATAGAATCATCAAAAAATCATAATTTTTTTGAAAAATCAATTTTTTTTCAAAAATATCAAAAATGCATAAATTTATCTCCCGAGGGGGCATATATTCATCATCACTTGAAAATCAATGTCTGAGGCATACTGGAAATTTCTTATCGATACTGACAATAGCAACAAAATTTTCTTTGAAGCAATGCATAAACACATCACTTCAAAGAGGGGGAAAATGTATACACCTAAAAATGGTCTAGATAATCTAATTAATTAAATATGACTAATTTGATTAATCAACCTTAAATTCATCTACTATTAAATAAATAGAAATATTTATTTATAGCTCATTCTTCTAAATTGTTCAATTTAAATTATTTCATCTTAATTAAATAAGCAAACTTCAATAGTTTGTATTATTTAACTGTCTAAATCATGTTTCTTCTTAATTAAATAAAATATCATAAAGTTTTATTTAATTATCATATCCCTTTTTATTAAATAAGCAAATGTCAAATATTTGTTTCATTTAATTAAATATTTTCTCCTTTGCTAATTTGAACAAATCAATTTATTCAAGTAAAGGCAAAATTTCCTCTATTCACTCGAACCTACCAAATTAGATATAAAACATCTAATTTAATTCAGCTAGCATTCACAGGAAAGATGTGGAGACAAACTTGCAGATAATCCTCTTCAATCTCTTTCCTCTGATTCTTCCTATCATCTGGCCTGATGTTTTCATGGGGAGAAACCATTCCCATGATCAGCTCAAGCTTCCTCATCTCTCACCATTCAATCCTCCAGATCAAATCCACACCTTTATTGTGCTTCCCTATCATAAATTTTTGTTGTGAATCTATATATACAACCTTCTTCTATAGGAAATGGATCCTAATCCCATCTTTGTGCAAACTTACTTTGCAAGAATAGCAATCAAGCATCTTAACAATAGCAATATCATTTAGCAATAGCGATCATAGCATTTTAGAATCAATATCATAGCTACATCATAGATTACTGTAGCTTCTTTTTATCATATTCATGTTAGCATAAATTACAGTAGCTTCATCATATCATCTAGAAATCACCATACATGATTAGATTATTGCATTTAGTAGCTTCTCATTCTCTAGATTGGCATTTTAACACTCACAATGTTTACCAAATCTGAGAGCCCTATGACTTAATAAATCTTTAGAGATAGAGAACAATATGATGCTTTTAGTAGATTCTTGCTTTAAATTAGTTTAATTGCTCTTGAATATTTGATATAATGTCTTATTAAGAAGTGTTCTTAGTTTACTTATTCTACACTTACAATAGTTATTATTATTATTTTGGGAAATATTAATGTTTAGGAGACAGTATGTCACTAAATCATTTAAAATAATTTTTTGTAGAATGTCTTAAATTAATTATAATTTGTACATGAAACTCAAGATTTGAAATGTAACC
Source organism: Sequoia sempervirens (assembly GCA_007258455.2). NCBI lineage: Eukaryota > Viridiplantae > Streptophyta > Pinopsida > Cupressales > Cupressaceae > Sequoia > Sequoia sempervirens. Next base: position 18,317 of record VDFB02087134.1, on the reverse strand, counting down.
TTGTACTAAGAGAATAGTATAAAATTGCTCAATCTAAACCTCACTCATAGGATTAATAGTTGAATATTTGAGATAGTTATTAATTGCACTCATTTAAACAATTCCCATTTTAATATTGTTAATCCAATTGATGGTGAAATCGATCATAGTTCAAGATGAAACTATGTCCAGCAAATGGTTTTTCAACATACAAAATGAGTGAATTTTTCATCTTGTTAATACTTAATAGATTTATTTCCTATCATGTTGATTGAAAGTAGTCATTTATTGTTTTAAAAATTGACTCATTGTTATCTTGACTCTTAACTAAATGATATCGTCAATTGTTTTCTTAAACTAATGTATTATGTTAATGTATTGTTGTAAAAAATATATATTTGCAAATTAGTCAAGTTGGTGTAGATTAGTTAGGTTGTATTGTGTCCTTTAAGTGTCTAAAAAGTGGGCATGACATTGCATCATAAATTAAAATGGAAAAATAAGTTAGGTCGTCCAACTTCATAAAGAGATCAAAATAACCCATTAAAAGATTATAAAATATTAACTCCTTTTGTCAAAAAAGATCTATCCACCTCTTATCTATAGTCAAAGATGCTTTCTTACACCTCTTACACTCTCATAAATGCTTCTTACACCACTGTAAATTATGAGATTCTCTTCCACGTCATTCCAAGTGTTACAGCTTCAACATGTGCTTAATTAAAACATTAAAAGAATTAAAATAATGTTTGCATCATGAGTTATTCAAAAAGAATTTTTAAAATATTCATTTAATTCCTTTTTAAATTTAATAACTAACTCTTAATATAATTTAACAATAGAAGTAGATGTGACCTATAAATATTTTATTTATAAATTTCTAATAAAATTGGTTCTAATTCAATTTATTTATTTATTTCTTCCTTGCAAATGGAGGTAGGCTAATGGCCAATAAGCTTTAGGTTAAGGTCAATTTATTTTCAACATCAAATAATTGAATATCAAACTACTATATTTATGACAAGATCAACAATGAAAGAAATGACTAAATAAAAGAGTTGTATATGAGATGAATTTTTAAAATATTCATTTAATTCCTTTTTAAATTTAATAACTAACTCTTAATATAATTTAACAATAGAAGTAGATGTGACCTATAAATATTTTATTTATAAATTTCTAATAAAATTGGTTCTAATTCAATTTATTTATTTATTTCTTCCTTGCAAATGGAGGTAGGCTAATGGCCAATAAGCTTTAGGTTAAGGTCAATTTATTTTCAACATCAAATAATTGAATATCAAACTACTATATTTATGACAAGATCAACAATGAAAGAAATGACTAACTGAAAGAGTTGTATATGCGATGATTTCTTAAAATATTCATTTAATTCCTTTTTAAATTTAATAACTAACTCTTAATATAATTTAACAATAGAAGTAGATGTGACCTATAAATATTTTATTTATAAATTTCTAATAAAATTGGTTCTAATTCAATTTATTTATTTATTTCTTCCTTGCAAATGGAGGGAGGCTAATGGCCAATAAGCTTTAGGTTAAGGTCAATTTATTTTCAACATCAAATAATTGAATATCAAACTACTATATTTATGACAAGATCAACAATGAAAGAAATGACTAACTGAAAGAGTTGTATATGCGATGATTTCTTAAAATATTCATTTAATTCCTTTTTAAATTTAATAACTAACTCTTAATATAATTTAACAATAGAAGTAGATGTGACCTATAAATATTTTGTTTATAAATTTCTAATAAAATTGGTTCTAATTCAATTTATTTATTTATTTCTTCCTTGTAAATGGAGGGAGGCTAATGGCCAATAAGCTTTAGGTTAAGGTCAATTTATTTTCAACATCAAATAATTGAATATCAAACTACTATATTTATGACAAGATCAACAATGAAAAAAATGACTAAATTAAATAAAAGAGTTGTATATGCGATAATTTTATCCTCTACTATAATTAATAATCTTATTTATTTTAAAAGAAGTTTGGTCCAAATTTTAAACAATTTCATTACCTATAGAAATAAGTAACCGTAAGAATTAATGTCATAGAAAATAATTGTACATTTAATTATTGAGAGTGTCAACATGAACCAAATGTTGAATATGTGGATAAGAATTGTACACTTAAATTAATACCTACTGTGATAATAACATCAATCCATAGATGTCACCATAATCCTCGTCTCCAACTATTTTTACCTTCTTTCTGTGTTCTCCGTTGTTGACAATTGGCCAGTGGTTAAATCAAAATCAAAACTACTCTACAAAATGCAATTTAATGAGATGAAGACCTGACCGGTGTTCCTTGAGCTGAGAGTAATTTATGTCAAACAAATATCAGCTACCCATTGGGTTTGGTACACATATCATAAAATTTGAGAGCAACTCCTGTATTTCTTAGATTATTTAAGTATGCCAAACATCAATCCATAGATGTCACCATAATCCTCGTCTCCAACTATTTTCACCACCTTTCTGTGTTCTCCGTTGTTGACAATTGGCCAGTGGTTAAATCAAAATTACTCTACAAAATGCAATTTAATGAGATGAAGACCTGACCGGTGTTCCTTGAGCTGAGAGTAATTTATGTCAAACAAATATCAGCTACCCATTGGGTTTGGTACACATATCATAAAATTTGAGAGCAACTCCTGTATTTCTTAGATTATTTAAGTATGCCAACTTCTTAAAATACGTCCTAAAAGTTTAAGAAGTACAAGTCAGTATATCAGAACAATTCTGTAGATAAATTTTGTAAGGCAGCTAATATGGGCGTTAAAGCGAGCACGCTGTTCATATGTCTCCTCCTGCATGCCTTTCTCTGCATCTCTGCACAAGGTTAATAGATTATGTTTTTTAAAACATGACATTTTCATAGTATATAATTTGAGTTTGGCAATATTTTTTGATTTTATATGTAATTTTTTTATGATCAATGTTTTGGATTTATAAAAATAAGATGTAAAGAGATCAGAATTAGAACACTTTTCGTTTTTTCTTTGTTTATTGTTGTCAGGAGGAAAGCATTCATTTGTGAAAGAAGCAAAGAATGGGCAGTGGGAGAAATCAGGGTACGATTATATAATAGTTGGCGGAGGAACCGCTGGGTGCACTCTCGCTGCCACTCTCTCTCAGAATATGTCTGTACTCCTCTTGGAAAGAGGCGGATCTCCGTTTGGTAAAGAGAACATATTCAATATAGAGAATTTTGAGGAAAATTTGCTTGACTTTGGTTCGAATCAGTCGGTCAGCCAGCTTTTTACATCTGAAGATGGGGTAAGATTCAGACAATGGCATCTCTTCTCTTTATTGAAATCATGATCACTTTTCAGTGCTGCAGAAATGACTGTCCTGGGTTTGCATGGGATAGACTAAAAAATAGCATGGGATTTGAACGTCAAGCAACCCACCTGTTTTCTTTCCATTTTCAAAAGAGAATATATATATATAGAAAGAGGGATTGAGAATTTAATTCATTGATTTGGAGCTTAGTTTTTTATAAGGAAAGATTCTTATAGTCTTTTGAACAATGTACAACTGATCTTCATCTATACCGTGGACAGATTAAGAGTTGAACCCACGATTTGAATTATCTAAAATGATAGTCGAGACTGAATGAGCTAGCTCATATAGATCAAATTTATATCTATATATGGGAAGAGGATCTAGTAGTTGAACGTCATGCCTCTCAAAAATATAAATCATGATTTTGAATCATTCTCATTTTTTACAATAGTTTATTTGACAAGGGCTCTATTTGTAATTAAGGTTTCAAGGCTACATCAACATAATTTTTGTTGAGGTACCCAAAAAGATCCAAAAAAAGGGGTAGAGCAATAGTTGATCATTTTTTATTGGTGTATCAATATGACATCGTATAATTTGTTGCTTTTTAGATCTAAAGAATACATTTCATTCAATTATGAATACTCATGATCAACACTAATAATTTTTAAGTCACAATTGCTAGTGCTATACTATTAAAAATATTAGACGTTAAATCAACATATATTATCACAACTATTGGAACATGCTCAATTACTAGGTCCTCTCCCATAAATATATAGCTAGGCCAGCTGAATGCTAGATCGATTTTAAAATTGGTGTTCTTGTACTTGTTTGTTTATAATTCCAAATAAATTATAAACCTTGCTTCATTTGTTTGTTGTTTTTTAAATATAATTGTTAATTTTATATGTAATATACATGAAAGCATATATTAAGAACAATTTTTGTTTTTTAGGTAAGTTTGTTGACCCATAATTTATGAGTAGAGGTTTCATGTCTCTCTCTCTCTTAAAAATGAATGGTCTATTTAGCACTATTTCATTTAAGTGATGCTCACAAAGTGAAATATCTAGGCTTTTTGGGAGGTCATCCATTTTGATGTTACTCTAGCTCAAAAACACTTAATCATGAAGTTTCCCTAATATCAAGTTCATTTAACTTATTACTTTATTTGAAAAACCTTTAAAAGTGTTGTGCCTTATAAACCATTCAATAAATAATCCCTTTAATTCATCAATTAATTTACCACCCTAGAAATAATCTCTCAATTATCAATTTAGATTAAATTATCCAACCACCTTTTTAAAAATGAAAAAGATATTTTTTCAACCGTGAGCCAATTAGTTAAATACAACATTTTTTCAACTCCTACGCTATCAATGAATGGACTGAAATTCTGATATCTTCATATCAGAAACAAGAATGGTTGTCTCTTTAATTCTCACGTATATTGTAAGTAGTATAACAGCTTTCACAAGACATGTTTGCTGAACATAGGTGACCCGCTGACCATGAAAGATAAAGCCTGCCATGTCAAAAACCCATTTTTTATGGCTTCAAGTTTTTAGTGTAATGACTATCAAAGTATGGCCACTGTCTGTCATTTTTAAACTTCAACTGGGTACATGTTATGTCAGTTGAATTGAGTGACACCTAATTTGAGTGCAAATACTGTGTACTACATAGGTGATAAATGTAAGGCCAAGAGTATTGGGAGGAGGCACCTGTCTCAATGCAGGATTTTACACACGTGCGAGTTCCAGTGACGTGAGATCCATGGGATTGGAGCCAGGCCTGGTGGAGCAATCTTATCGTTGGGTGGAAAGTGTAGTGGCCCATCGACCGCCCCCAAATGAATGGCAGAATGCAGTAGCGGAAGGTCTTATAGAAGCAGGTATTTCTCCTTACAATGGCTTCACATATGATCACATCCCTGGTACCAAGTTTGGTGGGACGACTTTTAATCAGACAGGATATCGCTCTACAGCCGCTGATATTCTTGTTCGACGTGCCAACCCAAGAAAACTTACAGTTTTGCTGTATGCATCCGTTCAACGTCTTCTTTTTGCTACAAAAGGTATTTCAAAGAAAGAAAAAATTATAATTCAATAATATGCTAGAGTTTAAGCAATTAAAAAATAGGTGGATCATGTGTGATATTTATGAAAAGATATCAGATTTTCAATTAGTTTTTGGATTTAATAATGTGAAATTAATTTTGTATCAACGTTTCAGATCATACTCTCTGATCTATCATTCGATTATGTGAAATTAATTTTGCATGAATATTTCAGATCACACTACATGATCCATCATTCATTTCGTACCAGTATTCCAGATTACACTCTATAATCTATAATACAGAAATAATAGATTATTTAAACATAGGATCAACATTGTCAGTGTCAGTCAATTTGTTTCTTTACACTTCATATACTGTATTTGTTTGCAGAGAAAACAAGGCCTAAAGTGCAGGGGGTTGTTTTCAGAGATGCAGATGGAAGAGAGCAGCAAGTCTTTTTGAAAGATGGTAAAAGTGAGGTTATAATATCTGCTGGAGCCTTGGGAAGCCCGCAGCTGCTTATGCTGAGTGGGATTGGGCCTGCAGAGGAATTGAAGTCCATGGGAATACAAGTGATAATGGACCAGCCTGCAGTTGGGAAGGGCATGGCTGACAATCCCATGAATACTATTTATATTCCCCTTACAAATGCTATGCCAGTCTCTCTCATTCAAGTAGTGGGCATCACAAGATTTGGAAGCTATATAGAGACATGCAGTGGATTTAACTTTTACAATAAGGTATATATATATTATATATATTCGTTTACCCATTATTCATTTCATGTGTATTATTATGATTGGTGAATGAGGTAATGTGTGGTGGAAAACAGAGTATTTCAAAGAAGGATGGAATTATTCTACAAAAGGTGAACGGTCCTCTTTCCAAAGGCTATCTGAGATTGGATAACAGTACCAATGCTGACGACAATCCAGTTGTGAAATTCAATTACTATGATCACCCAATGGATCTACAGAGCTGTGTGAAAGGAATAAAGACCATCCAAAAGGTCATTAAGTCCCACCCAATGAAAAAGTTCATTTCCCCCAACATGAGTCTGACCATGATCATGAATTCAAGCTTTCAAGCTCCTATAAATTTGATTCCTAGGAACCCTGAAGGCTGGGGTTCATTAGAGCAGTTCTGTAAAGATACAGTTACAACAATTTGGCATTATCATGGAGGATGTCAGGTGGGTAGTGTTGTTGATAGAGAGTATAAAATCCTTGGAGTAGATGGTGCTCGAGTCATTGATGGATCGACTTTCCTTTTCTCTCCAGGAACTAATCCTCAGGCTACAGTGATGATGCTTGGAAGGTGTGCTTTCTCTTCTCTTCCCTTACTCTGAACAGATTGTCATGCTCTTCTGCTTTGTGTACAATCTAATGTATATCATTTCGTGATTGTGCAGGTACATGGGAGTGAGAATTTTGAGAGAACGACTGGGCCCATTAGCAGGAGTATAGTTTGCAGCTGTTACATAGACAACCAAACTTTATCTTCTCATTTATCTAAAATTAAAGGACTTTTCTATTCATATTCATCTAATAATGACATTCTCTCTACTTCGTGGAATTTAGAGGCATTTAATCCATGCGTCGTGGCCATCGTATAGGCATTTAATCCATGTAATATGGTTCTTTGATATGTTGACAACTTATCATCTGTAACATCACAATGACTAGCACTTGCATCAGAAGGGGTGCAAGGATTACGCCGATAGAAAAGTATATGTAAGTTAACATATTAAGGAGGCATATTCTGTATAAATAAGTATACAGATTTACATGTAACTCTATTATTCGTGACATTACATATTTTGAAATACAAAAGAAAAAGACAATCTAAATGTCTTGAGTTGCAAATACTAAGTCTAAAATATTACATCTATGTTTGGGGTTTGGACCTTTTGTTGTGGTCTCTTCTCCAATAAGCAACAAATGAGAAAATTGACGATAAGACACTTTATGAGAAAAAGAGGATTACATACTTACAATTTTCGCATCTAGATGTTGATCAATTATTACCTATATTACTTAAAATCAAAGACAAAGACCTTTCACATATTTTTATTCCCAAATTGGTTTGCTTCATATTGACCTTACAAGGCACTTCATCATTGCCAAAAGCACTTACCGCATACAACTATTTAAATATCCATCCGTCCTTTAATGTAACCTTCACTAAATTTTAATTTAAAATGACATGTTTAAAAGTTTAAAGATCAAACATTCATTGCAAAGAGATTTTGTTGGGAAAGTTTTGACAGAATGTCTTACAGTCTAAAATTATTCATTAAATACTGTCGGTATATGAATTGTTCACTACAAATACTATTTTGAGAATACTTTTGATTAGTCTATGAATAGAGCCAAAAGAAGCATTGTCACCAACTCTATATATTCCATGTAATCAACATTTTGATTAATCTGCATTTTAAAGATTTTATTTCTTGATATCCAAAGAAGACCTACAAATAATGAAGATAAGATCAAATCCCTTCACAAAACTAGCTTTAACTTCTAAGTATTTTGAAAGTATATGCAAGATCTAAAGAAAAAAGGTATTAACAGTTTACAAAGCATTTAATTTGTGAGCTGCCATGCAGGTAAGAAAAAATTAAAACCAGTAATTTAATCATGTTGTAATTGATTCTTTAAGTACCTCCAAGAGACATTTTAGTAAACTCGTTTTACTGCTTGAATTATTTTGTCGCTACTTTTATACCTTGATCAACTAGAAATAAAAGCTTTCCTTAAACGACCCTAAAAATCACAGTAATCAATCTAGATTCTATTTTACCTCCCTCAGTCGATCGTTGGCATTGCAGCTTCTAAGATCCCTTCAGATATTGCTAACTCGCACACAAACTGTAAAATACTAGTTTGACAGAATAAAACTTTGTATGTTGCTGCTTCGGTGCCCCTGCCCTCGTACTAGGACAATGAGACTGCTTCTATTAAGAGCCATAGATAATGGGACTGCTTCTATTATGTTTCCCTTTATCTCTGGAGGATCACTGATCTCAAATGTTTTGTGGCAAGCAACTCTCACCTAGGATTTTCATTCTAGACCCCTTCGAGAGTAGCTCCTACCTAAGATCTCCATTCTAGTCCATCTCAAAGGTTTTAGGGTAGCAGATCCAGCCCCAGATGTCCATCGTAGCCCACGTCAAAAGTTTCAGGGGAGTAGCTCCCGACCAACCTGTTCATCCTAGCCCACTACAAAGGTTTCAGGGGAACAGCTCCTGCCTTGGATTTCCATCTTGGCTCCGTTAGATCTATGGCATTCTCCTATAAAAGCATTAGATCACAAATCATTCGTGCAGTTTAAGTTTGATTTTCACCTCTTAGCATCTTTTCCATTAGAGAAATGATTTTATATGTCACCCTTGTCTCACAATTCTTACAAAAACTTTTGGGAAATATAACATCTTCCAGGTTACCCTCACAATTCTTATCAAGATGAAACTAACCCAATTACACATAAGGTTAGCCTCTTTCCTATTGGCAAAGTTGTTTGAGAATGTATTGTCTTATATGTCATTCTTGTCTCACAACTCTTACTAAACTGCAGCAAGGTAATTAATCCAAGATAAGAGAATTGTCAGCTTCTATTCGTTCCTGTTAATTTTGTTTCAGATGTTATATTTAATTCTTCGGGCTAAAAAGATACAAGAATTTAAAACAAACATACAATAGTATCAAAATGTCAAAAAAGTGCGCAGATCCTAGAAAACACTACACAATGAACCTATGGATTTTGAAAAAACCAGAAAAGCAGAGCATTGACTGGATACGGCATATACACATACAATACTGATGTTCTAAATAAAGAAAAATAATGGGTGAGCAATCTCACGGCTCTACATATCGAGCTGATTCATCTCTGTTCACTTGCTGATGCTCAATTTCTTCATTGTTCAGGGCAAACAGTTGCAATTGGTGTTCTTTTTCGTGCTCTTCTTTTCCTTTCTCTTCTGGTTTTCCTTCCTCTTCTTTTCTTCTGCTGTCCTCTGCATTTCCTTTATCTTCTCTTTTTCCTTCCTTTTCTTTTTATGCTTCTAGTAAGGCATAGCTGGGGGAGGGAGAAGAAGCCATGGATGAATAGAACAGAAGTCATGATGGGAGTGCAAAAACGGTGACTGCTTCAATCTATTTGCTACAAAGCGCAAAGTAAACTAGAAAATATCAGGGTTTTCGAGTTACTCGATTCTTGAGATGGAGACAAGATTTTTGCAGCGTTTTAAATGAAAATATTGGTTTCTTGAGCTGCAGACAAGATTTTTGCAGCGTTTTAAATGAAAATATCGGTTGCTAGATCAAATTAAATTTGATTTAATTCCGAGATTGGATTTGATTCGGGTCTTGATTTACTCTGATTTGATTGTTGACTAAAAACCATCCTAGTTTGCCGGAAACCAGGCGCAGTTTGACGGCATGAAATAGGTTTCGGCCTAAATCTCACACTGTACACCATATATAGCCTATCCGCTAATTATGCTCTAAGCTTATGGCCTTTTTTATTTAACTATTAATTAAAAAATCTTTTTATATTTTTAATAAAAGCATCACCATGGTGAGGAGCCCATTAGATAGAGCTATTTGTGAAAGCTCGTTTTAGTAAATGTTTACAACTACTTATATTGAGAAAACAAATGGTCAAATTTATATATTCAATAAATAATCAAACTTATATATTTTGGAACATATAATCTAGTTAATAAGGATAATTGAAAGAGATGTTTTGGAAAAATAATAGATTATATTGGAGGAGTAAGGTAAAGACTGATTTGACTCTCAAGCTTATTTTTATTGTTAGATTATTATTTTTACATCATCTTCTATTTATGGAATGAGTTTTTTTTTTTTAAATTGTATTTATTATGAGGTTTTTGGTTTTCTTGTATGTATGTGAATTAATATCATATATATTACTTAATAAATATATTACACAACATCCATTAAAAAATGTGAATGAGATAAATCACACTTCAAAGTTATATGAGGCCATCCCTAAAGTCAATGTGGAGATGTTTTATATTTTCTCATACTTAGGGTGTTTGGTGTTATAAATGACACCCAAACCAAATATGTTATGTGTTAATGTTGAAGTGGTCGGTCTTGGAGCAACACACGATGGTATTGTATGTAGAGAAACTTAGGGATTTTACCCTAAAACTATTTCATGAAGTGAGAATTTTGAAGCTACTTTACACGTTCTTCTTGATTCAAAGTTTGATGATGCATACAAATAATTAGAGAAGTCTACCCTTAAAGATTATTTCATTGGAAGAATATTTTAATAGCATGCTAAAAATTAAGAATTTTGAAACTACTTCGGATGTTCTTTTCTATTCATAATTGGATAATGCATGCAAATTTTTAGAGTCATATGTTATTTTGTTGGAATAATCCTTTAAAAGCGTACTAAACTTTCAGAATTTTGAAATTACTTTGGATGATATTTTTTATTCATAATTTGACAATATGCAAATTGTAAGAATTATAGATTATTCTATTGGAAGAATCCTTCGAAAGCATGTTAAAAATTAAGAATTTTGAAACTACCTTGGATGTTGTTCTTTTCATTCACAATTTGATAATACACGCAAATTGTTAAATTTATAGGCTATTTTTTGGAAGAATCCTTTGAAACTATGCCAAAAATTAAGAATTTTGAAAGTACTTTAGATTTGTTCTCTTTTATTCATAATTTAACAACACGTGTAAATTATTAGAGTTATAGGCCATCTTGTTGGAAGAATCCTTTGAATGCATGCTACAAAGTTGGACCTATATACTACATGAGCCTATCATGAGGTTAGAACTCTAAGACTCCTTTGGATATTGTTCTTCTTGATTTATAATTTAACAATATAGGCAAATTGTGAGTGTAGTGTAGAAAAATGTCATCAGGATATTTTCACACTTGTTTGGGCCCTCCTTGTTGAATTGAGCTTAATGTTGCCTTGATTTAGTGTTGTAATGTGGTTGACATCCACATTAGGTCTTGGGTCCTTGTGAACTAATGAATTTAAATGGTACCTTGCTAAAGTGTTGTGAAGTGGTGTAACTCACTTTCACACTTTTCTAAGGTCTTATTAATTAATTACACCTAATAAACCTCTTTTTAACTTTAACCTTGCCTTATTTTAAAGAGTTGTGAAGTGTTTTAACACACTTTCACACTTTTCAAGGATTTTGATTAATAATTGGGCTTTCTTATGCTTTAATTGGCCTTATTTTGCATCCATAGACCTCATTTATTACATCTTTTTTAGAATATTCCTAACATGTAAATCATTGCCCAATCACAATTCAAGTGTTTCAAGCTTGAATGGCCCAAATTTAGTGATCTGGGACTCATTCTCCACTTTGGATGAATGAGTCCCACCTAGATTTTTGGGTCCCGAACATGGTTTCACACATTTCTAAGAATTTTTAAAAATGGTCCCAAAATTTAGGCTTGGAGGGACTCATTCATCACCTTGGTCGAATGAGTCCCGTGTGGCCCAAAATCAAAATTAATTCAAATTTTTGGCAGGATTTTATCCTCTTAGATCTGATGTCGGCTTATAGTGTTGTAATTTCAAGAATTATTGTATAATTGAGAATAAATACAAGTTTCTTTCATTTATTTTTCACCTAGCAAGTTGAATGAGAATTATTATAGCAAAGTTGAGTTCACAAGAGCATTCAAGCATTCACAAGAGCATTTAAGAGCATTCAAGGGCATATTATCAAGCATTTTAGAGTGGCATTCAAGCATCAATCATCATGTCAAGGATTTCATGCATCATGCTTTTTTTGGAGCTAACAATTGTGATGTAGGATTTTGTGATTCAAGCAAGCATTTCATGCAAAATCTATTCAATCCAAGCAAGATTCAAGGTCTCCATCCATTGGAGCCACCTCATACATGTTTGCAGCACTTCATTGCTAGGGTTTGGTGAGTTGCAACATCTTATTGTGTCCATTCATCATTCTCCATCTTTTTTAGATTTCATTTCAAAGATTGATCTCCAAAATGAAGTTTGACCAAGGAAAACCCCTATCCACTAACCCAACAACATTTTCCCCTCTCCTTTGTGTGTGATTTGTAGATTTAGGTTGCAGATTTCCTAAGGAGCAAGATTGGAGAAAAATTTTCAAGTCATTCAAAGTTTCAAAGTTGTCATCAAGTCTTGAAGAACATTGGAGAAGACCTATAGGTTGTAAATCAAGGTTCTGGATCCGAGAATCAATCAAGAAGGATAGCTCAAGCAGAGAAGAGCAGAATCAGACTTTGAAGCTTCAAAAAAGCTTAACTAGATTGATTCACCACTTTTGGTAGTGAATGAGTCCCAGTTCCAATCAAAGTTTAGATTCTTGCAAATTCAAATACCCTTTTGGTAGATTCTAATTCCTGCACAGTTTTCTAGAATTTGAACTGATTAGCCTAGCTTGGTGAATGAGTCCTAGTTAGCATTAAAGTCATATTTTCCAATGTTTCAGACCTTCATCCATTTGTCTCTGTATTTCTAGGTGCACTCATTTTGTTCTATAGTTTTTTGTGTTGGTTCATTTACTTTTCTAAGTCATTGTATTGAATTAGGTTTTAGTGTTGCATCTTGCATTTTATTTGTATTTTCAAGTTCTTACTTGGCGGTGAACCCCTTATTAATTAGAATTCAACCCCTAGAAAAACCCTCTTGCAAGATCTCTTTCTCCTTTGCATTGAGATCTCAAGGGTTTGTTCTTGAGTGAAACTAAAAATTGTCCTTTTAGGTCCTAAACCCTAAAAGGAGAAAAGCCAAACAATTTTCCACCTTTCATTTTGGTGAACCTGCATTTAGAACATTAAAATTTTGATTGAGAGTGCATCATCATCCTAGATTTTCCTTGCATTAACATTGCATTAGGAAAAGCATTAGTTAATTGGCATTCTAGGCTTTCAAATTTTACATTAGTGAAAGTTCATATAGCTTGCATTCTTGCATTTAATTTCATTGAAAATCAAACAAAATTTGTATTTTCACCCAAGATATAGATCATAAAACATAAAAAAGTATAAAATTCAATTAAAATTTTCTAAATTTTTTGAAAAAAAATCCCTACTAGGACTCATTTACCACCTTGGGTGAATCAGTCCCTTTACATATTCTACACTGCATTTTATGGTATTTAAGGCTCTGTTTGTGAGATTTTTTTCTATTATTTCCTTTCTATTTTAGTTTCCATAATTTTTTTATAAGCATTTCATTGTTCTTAACTTATTTTGCATTTGCATTCACATTGCATTTAGTATCCCTTGTATGAGTATTTGGTGTCCTATTGCTAATACTGTAGTGAGAGGAAGTTCGAGACTCATGTCATCCCACAATAGCATAATCGTTGTGGATCTTGGGTTGTCTAGCTCTTTCACTCCTAGTATTGACTCTAGTACACTAGGTATGGACCATACCCTCAACAACTCTTTGACTTCAAGTAGTGTGATGCAAGTTGAAATAAGGAATGTTAATGACCTACAAGAAAACATAATCCAAATCCATGAAGACTTAGAAAACCTACAACATCAAGTGCAAAATAACAACATTTCAACTACTACCATCCCTACTATAGATAACATTCACTGCATGCTTGAAAGTGAAGATGGACTTGACCTTGAGAAAAACATAGTTCAAATATTTGGAAAACATCTCACCTCAAACACTAGTTGTCCTTTACCTACAAGCAATGTCACAAGCCAATGAGGAACTCAAATTCCTCATCCTACAACAATTGCCTCAATCCCTACCTATACCAACCCTTAAGTCATGACAACAATGCAACCAACTAGTAATGTGATTCCTTCCTTGGGTATCTCCACTAGCATCCCTAGTTCCTTTGTGGCATCACACGTCATATCTCCTACCACCTTACCACCTATAAGAATTACATTCACTTGTCCCTCAAACATATACACCCCATCACCTTTTTCACTTCCATCTCATAACAAAAGTAATGAACCTCTCATAAATCAACTCTTCCAAACCGTTTCATCCCTTCAAAAATAGATTTCCACCATCAACCAGAATCAAAATGGCCAACTACATATTATGTCAAAAGTAGTCCATTGTCCTTGGAATATTGCAAACACTGATGCCACAAGGTGTAGAGGTTCCTAGATTTGAGAAATACGAAGGAAAGGGAGATCCTTCTAACCATGTTAATGCTTATACCACCTTATGTAGTGACTTTTTCCTTGATGATAAACTTTTGGCTAAGCTTTTCCCTAGGTCCTTGAAGGATACTACCTTGGAGTGGTTTTCTTTGCTACCAAACAACTCAATTCATTCATTCAATGAACTTGTTGAGGTATTTTTTAATCATTTCCAAGTGCATATGACTCCTAAGATGACCTTGGCTAATTTGATGAGATGCAAACAAAAAGAAGAAGAAAAGATAACTGAATTTATCTCATGTTATCAATCGCTTTATTCCCAAATCGATGTCAAGGTTCCCAACCCTCACCTTCAAAAGATGTTTATAGAAAATTTGCAAAGCAATATTCAAGATAAGCTCATCATGATGAAATTCCCATCCTTCATGCACTTGTGTATCACCCTCCGTGATTATCAAAATTCGATTAGTAGTCATGATACAAAATTTACTTCTAGTTGACTGGAGAAGTTTGAGTCCAAAAATTAAAACAATTCCTAACCTTTTAGAAAATTGAAAAAAGGGTTCCTTCAATTTAACCCCCCTCAACAAGTAACTCAGAATGTCAATAACCAAGTAGTTGTTGTTAAAGACACAATACCCTTTAGCTATGGGGATCTGAAAAGACAATTCACTCCCTTACCTGATACACTTCATAACACAATATCCTAAATTTTAGAACAATAAATGATTACCTTGCCTCCCATCAAAACACCTAATCCTAATAAACCTTTGCCCCTGAGCTTTAGATCAAATGCTTATTGCCACTATCACCGAAAAAATGGACATGATATGAAACATTGTAAGCATCTTAAACATCTTGTGCAAGACCTCATTGATTGCTTTCCTCTTTCCATTGGAGGTGTTAGTGATCAAGAAAATAAGTTTGTTGCTCCTCCTAACCAAAACTTGCAAATTTTACCAACCCCATGCTTAAGTACAATATTTCATTTTTCAAAGCTATTGAAACTACTAAGATTGATGTAATGAGTGTTGACATGGATGATGAGAACATAGATACAATTCAACAAAGTCCTATGGATAATGATCAAAAAGAACAAACTCCTTTCGATGGTTTGGTTGCATTGGTTGAAATTCAACATTGTAAAGGACAACCTAAAAATCCTCTTGACATTGCTTTCACCTCTAAAGATATACTTAAACATGTGCCCAATGGTCCTCTTTACATAGCCAGAAAAATCTATGACTAGCCCACTAATGTTATTCTAATAGATCCCGCTTGTGGAGAGAATGTGATCACTGAGGAATTCTTACTTCTACATGAGCTTTATCTAGATATATATGATAGACCAAAAGTATGGATCAAGACGTATAATGGTTTCTCTTGCCCTACGATGGGATCGATCACCTTACCATTACAAATAGGACCAAAAAAAATAGATATTTCATTCTCCATCGTCTCATAATCGGACCAATTTCGTGTGAAGCTAGGCTATCCATTGCTTCGCTCCATGAATGTTGTCCCTTTGATTGTGCTTAAATGCTTAAAGTTTCCCTTTGACAATGAATTTTTCACCATCCATCATAGTGGCTTTAACCTATTTTCCTCCAAAGGTAAATTTTCCTTAGATTTATTTTGGCCTGAGCTTATAGAACCTATAAAACCATGAGATGACTTATTTTTCTTGTCTTATCAAAAGTTCAAGGAAAAGAAAATAGAAGAACTATCCCTTTGAAACATTTCTCAACCCACCATCAAGCCTACCATCCTAGATGAAACCATACTTGAACCTCAAGAAATCCTAAACAACCAAGACCAACCTAAGAAAAAACCTTCACCTACCTCCTACAAAATACCAAGAGACACTAAAAATAACCCCGTCTCACCTCCTAGAATAAAACAGGTTTACAAAGTCAAAGAAAAAGTGGTTGAACAACCTCTTGTGGTTCCTTTCATTCCTCCCCTTAAGGAAGAAAGGAAACGTATAGTTGACCAATCCAATCCTACACAAACACAACTTGAAAATAGGACTAAACAAAATAGAGGTGCTAGAGATCATAGGCATAGATGTCATGCCCTTGCTCGTAGGCTACATGAACTAAACAAAGAAAATAAAAATCCAAACTTCACCAAAGCAATGCATGATAACCCTACTCCTACCCCAAAACTAAAAAATCCAATAGAACAACCACAACAAGAGTTGAACTCTTCCATGGACATTATCATTCGACCTCCTGTTGTGAATAATTTGGATGACGATGACAAGGTTGCTAAACTTGACGAAGAGGTGCATAATGAATTGAATACATTGTTTTCCTCTTCCATGAGTTTAAATGACAATTCTCCTATGAAGAATGTTGAACCTGGTGCTTCCCCTAGTTCAAAACTTGCTCTTGTCCCTTTAGCTAGTTGCTCACCTTGGCTATACATTGAACATGATTGGGATGCGAATGACCTACTTTAGGTTGACTCGCATATTCCTTTCTAGTTTTTTACATTATTTCTTTTTCATTTTCTTTTATATTATTGCATGTGTGTGATGTGATCCCCCGCAATGTGTTGTTTTATGGACCCCTCTCTCTTTGTGGCATTCCTCTATTTGTACCTTCATTCTTCTCTATTTCATACATCTTTTCACTTTTATCTTTTTCATTTATTCCAGTTTTCCTCGACATGAAGGTGCGTTACAATTATGTCTCTCCATGTCAATTCAAACGCCTCTTTATTTCTCTTTCATCTCTTCTTCATTTTCTTGTGTTTTCCTTTTGGGGTATATTTTGTAAGGCCAAGATATCTAGGCGTTGTCTCTTCCATGTTAATTGGAAGTTTTTCTTTGTTTTCACTTTAGTCATTCTTCCTCAGCTCTCTGTAGTATTTGGGAATGAGTGACAAACTCGAGCCTATAAAAAAGCCACTGTGGCCAAACAAATTATCCAAACTGTAGATCTCTTTATGTTTAGGAGTTGTTGTAAGTTCCCTTTTCCTTTTATTCTACATGATGTAGTCAAAACATATGACTCAAAGATAAGGCTTCAACTAGCTCTCATGTCCTCTTTTATTGTTAGTGAGATCATTTATTTTGCTGTTTTAAAGTAATTTCAAGGTGATGGGTGCTTTAGTAATTTTAAAGTGTGGCATACATTGGCATTATTATTTTGGTATCTTCTTTCATGTCCATAGTGCAATCTTTACTTTTAGTAACGGCGCTCTTTTTGTCATGGGATGACATTTATGTGATATCCCTTCAAGGAGGTGGATCTATATTACATATTACATTCCTCTAGTGGCTTACATATCAGATCCCCCCTGTTGTGAATTTTATATTCTTTGATTGGTCCTTGAGAAATTGGGGCACACGTCTCTAAGTTAAAGCCTCCTTCCAATGAATCCAAGCAAGAATCCCTCGAGTGTTTCTCACAATGTATTTTCAGTTATATGGCACCATAATATAGCTTGCATGTCAGAGAGAGAGCTATCTTGTTTGTTGTTCATGAGCCCAAGTATATGTGAATTCTTTCTTTCCTCATGAAGGTTGAAAAACCATTTTGTAATGGCACCTTATCACAAAGACAATGGGCATAACTTGGTAAGTGGCTCTGTGGAAGCCCAATCAAGACATGACTTTCCCCATAGCCACTCACGTGTGAGTGTGAGTGCATACTATTCATGTGTGTATGTGTCTCACCTCTTAGGATCCTCACCTAGGGGATAGCCAGGAGTTCCATTGCCTCTAAGTAATCTTGCATTTTTTTTAGAAAAAATAGCCTAGATTTGACCCACATCGTGATGTACAAATGGTCAAAGC
>VDFB02087133.1:0-14630 GCA_007258455.2 Sequoia sempervirens | reverse complement strand
TAAATATATGTATAATAATTTAGAAATTGTGCCTTGCTTCTGCAAAATTTAGAATTAAATTTTAAACTTATTTATCCAGATCTATAAATTTCCTTTGTAAAATTAAGTTAAAGTACCCAGATCGTATATAATATTTACCTATTTTTATATAAAATTATATATATATATATATATTTATATAAGTTCCTTTATATAAATATATGTATAATAATTTAGAAATTGTGCCCTGCTTCTGCAAAATTTAGAATTAAATTTTAAACTTATTTATCCAGATTTGTAAATTGCCTTTGTAAAACTAAGTTAAAGTACCCAGATCGTATATAATATTTACCTATTTACATTTACCAAGCTGCACTGTAATTGTGAAAATATATAATATTAACATTTCCTATGTAAATGGCGGACTAAAAAGCTGACTCAAATTCATTTTTGGCTATCTTGGATATACTAAATTGAATGGGGGAATTAAAATTATTATTAAAATTATTTTTATAAAATATATGATTGGGAGGAAACTCCCAGCTGGTGCATCCCTTAATGGGGATGGCTGCATGTGGAGGCAGCGCTCTCCACAGGCTGCGGCCTGTGGGGAGAGCGCTGCCCTCCACAGGTAGCACATCCTCCATAAGGGGGGTTGCGTTGGCCACACTCTTTCACCAGACTTTGTTTTTTTTAAATTCCCTTACACTTTGAAACTGTTGTGTTTTATGTTTTGTATTTTGTTCGTTTTCAGCAAGAATGCATATATATATATATATATATATATATATATGTTAAATAGTGTGTATATGCTTATGTAGATATATATATACAGTGGGTTTTTGTATATACAATTGGTTTCAATTCATGCTGGAAAATTCAATGTTAAGTTGCATTTATATGTATATATATCTGAGTAAATATATTTAATTGAAACATGGTGATAATTAGATCATTGTAGAATTTAAAGAAATGTATATATATATATATACATCTGGCTGTTAGTGTATTTGTAATTTCAATGCAAAAGTAATATTTAGAACAGGTAAATACATATATAAATAAATATAAACATAAACATGTATAGATATATACATATGTGTATTCATTTATGTAGAAAAACGAATAATAAGTACAACATGAATAAGAGTAAATTTAAATTAAGGGAAGAATAAATAATTGAAATATGATTCAAAATGATTGAAACTCTTTTTTATTATTAAATGATACAATTGGGTATTAAATTGTTTTTATTTCTTTATGTACATATATATGTATACATAAGCATTGTGAAATTTGTGCCAAAGTTTACTTTTAATAGGTATACACTTCTTTTTGAAAGTTTTTCTCCCAATTTAAACAAGCCCATTATTTAAATTAAGTTATTGGTTTGAAAATGGAATATTAAATACCTTGAAACCAAGAAGTTAAGAAAACATGTGCATCTGATTGCTTTTATTTGTTGGACTGTAGTGGTTGACTTTATTGTTTTCCTTGCGAAATGTAAAACCGAAAGTAGGGTGTATCTCTTATGAATTAATGAAATTAAACAACAGCTTGAAAATGTAGCTATCTTTCAAAGAAATGCTTGAATTATTGAACTTAGTGCAAGTTGTAAGAACTATGCAACAACTACCCTTTATATCCACTCTTTTATATATAACTCTAATTTTGGGGGTAATAAATACCTACTTCTCCTTATGTCTTAATAGTAATGTTCCACTCATCATTTAAATCTACTAAAACTTATCTATGTCTATGTTACCAATAGTATTAGATTCACAACTATAAATAGAAATTCTAGTACTAAATGAAACATGTGTTGATATTTTTATGTGTATCGATGTGAAGTGGATACTTACTTTTCCCTTAGAGATAAGGGCTAATTCATGCAATTATTCTAATGACCCTTGAGTATCTTTTAGTAAGAAGGAAGGCTATATCATCTTTGAGATCAATGGTTTCTTTTCTTTTGTTTCTTTACTTAACGTAGCCATTTGATAAATTTGCATTGCCATAGTCTGGAATGAAACAAAGGTAAGTTATTAGTAACCTATGACAGTGTCTTATTATCATCTATTTTCAACTCATATCATTTTAGTGCACTTATAAGAGTGAATACTCTTATGTTCTCTAGCTTATACAGGTATTCTCTTACCTTCATGAGCTATACCTTCTTAACTCCTTATAGTATTACTTTCCTTGTTTGATAAACCTCCATGAACCATAGAGTTCAGAAGCAAACATTCTGGTTATAATTGCATAGACATGTGTGCCATTTAGTCGGACTATCATTACTTTCATGAAGCTTTAATTGATTGGTTATGTTAGTCAGTGTACTTGTGTGACATTTGAAAGGCCATTGAAAGTAGAATTGTCTTATTTGCAAATGTTTGGGAGTGACTCATGACAGCGTTGGCTTATCCTTAATTTCTTATGCAAGGATGATGCATTGGTGGAACTTGAAAATATTACTTATAGATTTATGTGACTTGTAAAGGAACTTTAATATGTTCCTTGTGATAGTGAAATATGTAATGAATGGTCATGTCAACATGACAGTGTGAACATTGCCGTGAGGCATGCTAAAACCATTAAAACCTTGTAGCCATTAAGGCTTTGCGGTGAGGCATTTTCATTAAGCCAGTGAGGCACTTTTACGAGTGGTTTTTCATCCCTACGGGGGTTTTCCACTCATGAAAATATTTGTGTTATGATTTCTTTGTGGATGCACTTATGATCTTCCTCTTTCCTTAATTTGTTTTTCAGTATTTAAATTTCATGCATTTGTTGTGATGATATCCCATGTGTAAGCCTACAAGGCACAATTTAATGAAGGCACCACCTTATTTTGATATACTTTCATTTGTTGATGTATGTTATTTAATTTGATTATTGAGATGAAAGTAATTTTTAGAACTTAAGGAAATAATTAGCTTATGTGTTTTACCATTGCTACATCCAGACTGGGGACATTTGTCGGCTTACTATTGAGGATGTATAAAATAGTGGTTCAGAGGACGACAACCACGACATGCTCCTAGTCTTTGAGGCTGATGAGGTAGGCACTACTTATGCCTATGATGAGTGGTGATTTACAACACGACCATCCCATGTCTTTCCCATTCACTACCTTGTAGGACACACTGGACCTCTTCCAAATTGTAGAGGGGATAGTGATGATGAGTAGGTCGACGGAGATACAAATGATGATGACACTATGCTTGACATATTTCTAGGTTCATATGAGGATGAGGAGGAGGAGGAGGAGTCCTAGTCTATGAGTGATGATGTTGATGAGATAGAGGAGGATCCAATTGCCCCAAATATGAGAGATACTCCCCCTACTAGAGTCACTAGATCACAGGCGTGACAATATCAGAGATCCACACTCACAAGCATGGGGAGGCAAGTAGTAGTAGGCTATCCACACCTTCCACATAGAGGGGGACCACTGTTGTATGGTTATACCTTGATTGGTGGACTAGAGATCTAGGTGATGATTTGATATTGATGCTTTCATTATGCTCTTTAACTTTGTGTATATGATATATATGTGTGTGTGTGTGTGATGATGTGTATTGATATCTTTTATCTTTTCCATCTTGCAAGGTCCACGTGAGAGTTGTGTGAACTCTATCAACATGTTATTGAAGAGATGATGCATGCACTATGCATAGAGGATGATTTACCCTCAGAGTATGTGCCCCCACCTTTCGTGGGGAAACATGCAGATCTCTTCAAGGATTTTTCTAGATTGAGGATAGTGTATGAGAGCATGACCAGATGCACTAACCTAGCTACAAGACACCTTTCTACAATGTATTCATTATTAGATGACCTCTAAGCCTCTCAAGGTCCATCAAAAAGTGGGACAGAGTCCACCCTCTTAGGCTTCAGGTAGAGAGGGATTGCATAGTGTAAAAGTGTGTCGAGGCACTCATATGAGAGGCAGATAAGAGAGGAGAGGTGTGGGGCCTACAACTATCTATGAGGTCTATGAGCATGACACCATCATAGTCCACCATCTCACAATGGAGGCCAACACTATGCACCAAGGGGTCTAGCAATCACATGCCCTATTAGAATTGTATTCATTGATATATGTACCTAAAATTTTGAAGATATATATGATATATGAGCTTTCATATTTTTTATGATCTTATGTACAATTAAATATCAATGTGATTTATTAAATATCCTCTGCAAGAATTCCTAATAATTATCTCCATGATTTAATGCTTATGTGATATAATCAAAACATTTTTATTTTATCTTAGATGCTACATTGTCATTAAGTATGCTATGTTAACTTAAATGAACCTATGATCTAATAACATTAAATGCATATAAGGATCTAAATTAACATAACACACAATATTTTATTTTTGATAGTATGGGAACTAAAGTAATAATTCAAAATAATTGAACAATCACTTTAGACTCTAAGACACACCATTATCATTTGTCGAAGAATGAAACAATGCAAGATAAAATAGAACACCATCTACCTAATCTAACAATACTGCTTTAACACACTATTTGAAAGAGAGGATGCTATGTGTAATATCAACACAAATGTGTGGCATGAATAGGTTCTTTTATGGGTTTATTGTCTATTTATGTTACTGTATAGGATCTGGACCCATAGTTTTCTTTGATAACATAAGGTCCTAACCAATCAAGGCTAAATTTTCCTTTTTCATTTGGAAGAGCATTGACATTACATTTATTTTGATATATCACTAAGTCACCTTTACTAAATGCATGAGGGATGACATTATTGTTATAACCACATTGCATTTTTTTGGAATAAGCTTGGAGATGCACTCGAGAGCATTGATACACTATTTATCTAGCATTTCAAGCTATTCCAATCACTACTCTTTATAAGTAGTATCATCAATAAGCCCTTTAAGAGTAATTCGCAATGAAGGAATCTCTAACTCTAAGGGCATTATTGCTTCAACACTATAAAAAGGGCTATAAGGAGTATTTCTAGTAGATGTTCTAATACTTGTACAGTAAGCCCACAATGCATAAGTTAGTTGAGTATGCCAATATTTATTATGTTTACTTACTATTTTTCATCAAAAAATTTCAAGACTCTTATTAGTCCATTCTATGTGTCTATTTGATTGTGGATAATATGGTGTTGAAAAGCGATGTTGAATATGAAATGTTTCCAAGAATTTATTCACGTCATTGTTCTTAATCAGAGCTCCATTATCCAAAATCAATGTGGAAGGAAGACCAAAGAAAGCAATAATGTGTTCCAATATCAAATAACATATCACATTAGTTTTCATGGAACAAAGAGGAATAGCTTCCACCCATTTTGTAAAATAAATAGTTGCAGTAATTATAAACATATGTCCAACAAAACAAGGTGGTGATATTTTCCAATAAGACCCAAACCCCAAACTAAGAATGGTAAAATAGGAACTTGGGAATGAAGCTTGGAAGCAGGAGCATGAATCAAATTTTTGTGCTCTTGACATTTATGACATTTCTTTACATATGCAAAACAATCTTGTTCCATGTGTCTCCAATAATATCATATATGAACCAATTTTTGAACTAATGATCTTCCTTCAAAATTCCCCTGATAGGCACCTGCATGAGCTTCTTCAAGTGCTATAGGGATTTCATATTGTTTATGACATCTAAGTGAAAGACCATTAAACAATCTTCTCTTAGTGTCAAAAAATGTCATCGAGGACATTTTCACACTTGTTTGGGCCCTCCTTGTAAAATTGAGCTTCATCTTTCCTTGATTTAGTGTTGTAATGTGGTTGAAACATTCACATTAGGTCTTGGGCCCTTGTGAACTAATGGATTTAAATTGTACCTTGCTAAAGTGTTGTGAAGTGTTGTAACACACTTCCACACTTTTCTAAGGTTTTATTAATTAAATGAACATAATAAACCCATTTTTAATTAAAATAAACATTAATCTTGCCTTATTTTGAAGTGTTGTAAAGTGTTGTGACCCACTTGCACACTTTTCTAGGATTTTCATTAATAATTGGGCTTTCTTATGCTTTAATTGGCTCTATTTTGCATCCACAAGCCTCATTTATTGCATCTTTTCTAGGATAATCCCAACACCAATCAGTACCCAATCATAATTCAAGTTTTTTTGGCTTGTGTGGCCCATATTTAGTGATCTAGGACTCATTCACCATCTTGGGTGAATGGGTCCCATCTAGAAACCTATTTTTACACCTTTCTAAGAATTTTTTTATTTTTGGTCTGATACATTATGCCACATGAGACTCATTCGCCATCTTGGGCGAATGAGTCTCGTGTAGCCCAAAATTAAAATAAATTCAAAATTCTAGTGGGATTTTATTCTCCTAGATCTGATGTCGGCTTGTAGCATTGTAATTTCATGAATTCTTGCATAATTGAGTATAAATACAAGGTTATTTCACTCATATTTTTGCACCTAGCAATCTAATAAGCAATCAATTGTTCACAAGAGTATTCAAGAGCATTCAAGCTTCTTCAAGAGTATATTTTCAATCATTTTAGAGTAGCATTCAAGCATAAATCATCAAGTCAAGGATTTCATGCATCATGTTGTTTTAGAGCTAACAATTGTGGTGTAGGATTTTTTAATTCAAGCAAACATTCAATTCAAGATCAACATCATTCAAGCAAGAATCAAAGTCTACATCTATTACAACCATTACAAGCATATTTGCAGCACCTTATTGCTAGGGTTTGGTGAGTTGCAACATTTTTATTTATTCATTCATTATTCTCCATTCTTATTTGATTTCATTTCAAGGATTAATTTCCAAAATGGTGTTTGAACAAGGAAAACCCCTATTCACTAACCCCACAACATTTTTTCCCTCCCCTTTTTGTGTGATTTGTAGGTCTACGTTGTAGATTTCCCAAGGGGCAAGATTGGAGAAAAGATTTAAATCATTCAAAGTTTTCAAAGTTATCACCAAGCCTTTGAGAACCTTGGAGAGGACCTACAGGTTGCAATTTGGAGATTCAAATCTAGAAATCACTCAGGTTGGACATAACAGATAGAGAAGAGTAGGATTAGCCTTTGAAGCTTTAGAAAATCCCAACTAGACTGATTCACCACTTCTGGTGAATGAGTCCTACTTCTTATCAAATTTTAGGAATTTCCATATTTGAATACCCTTTTGGAAGATTCTTGTTCCTACACTATTTTCTAGAAATAGGACTCATTCGCCCATCTTGGCGAATGATTCCTAGTCAGTAGTAAAAGCAAAATTTCTAGTGATTCAGACCTCCATTCAATCATCTCCAGTTTCCCAGGTGCACACCTTCATATCTTCAACCTTTTGTTTCATTACTTTCACTTTTATATGTCATTTAGTTCAAGTTTGCATTCAATTAGGGTTTAGTGTTACATCTTTCATTTCATTTGTATTTCCAAGTCTAAACTTGGTGGTGAACTCCTCATTAGATCATATTCATCCCCTAGAACAACCCTCTTTCTAGATCTATTTCTCTTTTGCATTGAGATCTCAAGGGTTTGTTCTTGAGAGAAAATTAGTTAAAATTTCCCTTTTAGGTCCTAAACCCTAGAAGGGAATCAAAACAATTTTGAACCTTTCATTTTGGTGAACCTACATTTAGAATATTTCATTTTCTGATTTGGAGTGCATTATCATCCTAGGTTTAGCTTGCATTAACATTGCACTAGGACTTGCATTGGTTAACTTGCATTCTAGGGTTTCAAATTTTGCATTAGTGAAAGATCATATAGCTTTCCATTTTGTATCTCATTTTACTAGAAATCATTCACAATCTACATTTTCATCTTAGATACATATCAGAAAACATAAAAATCAGAAAATTCAATTAATTTTTTTAAATTTTTTTGAAAAAAATCAACACTAGGACTCATTCACCACCTTGGGCGAATCAATCCCTTTGCATATTATGCACTACATTTTTTGGCATTTACAAATCAGTTTCCAAGTTTTTGTTTGTTTTTATTTCCTTTCTATTTCGCTTTACATATTTTTTGTTTCATCTAATTCAGTGCATCTTGTTTCAATTACTTCATTTTGTGCATTCCTTAAATTCAAAATTACATTTCATTTCATATTGTTGCATAGTTTAGAATCTGAAATTTCCATTATGGATATGTGCTTTAGTAAGATTTGGATGTCCTTAAAGTCCTTAGTGGATGTGTCAAGTTGTGCTTTTGGAAATGACCCTAATGAAATTGAATTAACTCATGCTCCTTCAAATCCTAATGCATGTCCTCCTCATGATGTTGACATCATTGTGGAAGATGATGAAAACATGAATAGGTTCCTAAATGATTGTATTAATAACCTTGAAGCTAATGCATCCTTTTCTCCATGCATGAAACAACGAAATGCCCCCACGATATTGCCTCTTGAAATGTTTGGTTACTTACATCTTAAAACAAAAGTTGAACCTAAGTTCCCTTCAATAGGTGAACCTAGTTCCTCTAAACAAGCAAATACTCAACCATTCTATGACAACAAAGTAACAAACATCTCCATCAACCTAGAAGAGACATATGGAAAAGGATTCACAATCTTGAGTAAGCAAGGATGTGATACAACAAGTGAACATAACATTCATCAAGTCCTAGAGAAAATACAAACTAATGAAAACACAAAGGGGTTAGGATATCAATATCCTCCTCACAACATACGACCTCCTAAAGAATACCTAAGGCTTCATAGTGATGGTACGGTGATCTTAGACTCTCCTCCCAAAATGAATGTCCTTCCTAAAGAAAAACCAATGGCTCATAACAATAACAAGGATAAGGATAAGATCATATCAAGACCTCTTGCCCTAATCCCATCTAGAGAAGTTGGTGAATATAGCAAGCATAGGAGGCCCTACAAGTTACAAAAACTAAATTTCCCTTGTCCACCACCTAAAAGTGAAAGGAAACTACAATTTCTTCTGAAGAAAGAACTCATAACATTACCACTAATAAAAAATAGGCTCATACTATATCCTAAAGATGCAAAAGTTCCACATTGTCGATACCACAGAAATGTTGGACATAGTACTGATGAGTGTCATGCATTCAAATAGTATTGAACAATTTTCACTTCAATGGAAATGATTGCCATCGAGTGATTGTATAACAACCTTTTCCACCCCTTTGTCATGTAATAGTTGTAGAACATTATATTCTTATTATTACATGACCTTTCCCATCACCTATCTTGGCTTATTTTTGTCTCACACTTAGTGGGGACAAGAAGTGGATAGCCTTGTCCTAGTAATTCATTTTTCATTGTCCCTTAGGTTTGTTGTCTACCTTCCACTTATAAAGATTAAGACTGGGAGGAAAATGACCTACTCCTAGGTTGACTCGCATGTGCCTTACTAGTCTTTTGAATTTTTTCATTTTCATTTTCTTTTGTGTGCTTGCATGTGCATAATATGATCCCCCAAGAAATTATGTTTGATTTTCTCTCTCTTTGTGACATTCCTCTATTTGTATCCTCATTCTTCTTTATGTCATAAATCTTTTACTTGTCACCTTTTATTTGAACTCTTTTTCATTTTTCTTGTGTTTTCCTTTTGGGGATGATGCAAGGCATTGAGACATTTATGTCTCTTCCATGTTAACCCAAAATATTTTCTTTTCATTATCTCTTTTCATTTGTCTTGTGTTTTCCTTTTGGGGATGATGCAAGGCGTCAAAACATTTGTGTTTCCTCCATGTTGACTTGAAAGTTTTTTCTTTGTTTTTTCTCTCTTTATGTCATTCTTCTAGTTATATGTGTATTTGGGGAATGATGATAGTTCTAAACTCTCTTAAAAACATTGCATCAAGAACATACTATCCCCAAATCCATAGATCCCTTATGTGTTTGAGGTGTTTTTTCATTTTAGGGGCAACCTCTCTCTTTTCCTTTTTCTTTCACATGACATGGCTTTACTAGGAACAAATGACTTGGCATAGGGCTTTCAAAGCTTGCTATCATGTCATCTTTATTATTAGCATTTATCATTTGCTACTTTAAAAGTGGTATCCGCGATTATGGTGTTTAGCAATTTCTTTAAAAGAATGGGGAACACCTCCCATTAGATTATTCTTTTGCATTTTTCATTTTCATGAGTTCCTTGGTCAGGTTTCTTGCTTCATCACGATGCATTTTTTCACTTTGTGGATGACATTGGGTATGATGTCCTTCAAGAGCCTGATCTCTCTTAGCATATTACATTCCTCTTAGTGGCTATATGTGATACACTGCATCCCCTAAGTTACAAATTTAATTATTTTTGATTGGTCCTCTCTTGGAGACATTACACACAATGTTCCCTAAGTTAAGACCTCACATGAACCAAGCAAAACTCCTTTGAACATCCCTCATTGTTGCATTTTCATTTATATGGCCACCTTGCATAATACAATTTGCATGCCTATGGAGCCATCCTGATTGTTCATGGCTCATGAATACAAAGTTTTTGCTTTGTCTTGTGATGCTTGAAAATATTTTTGTGTGGCACCTTTTTGAAGTTATTAGGAATTATAACTTTGTTATAGTTTGGCGAGGAAGCCCAATTGAGACATGAATTTCCCCATAGCCACTTTTGTGTGTGTGGGAGTGCATACCAACCATGAGTATATGTTTCTCACCTTTTTGGACTTCTCACCTAGCGAACAACCTGAAGTTCCGTCACCTCAGAGTGAGTATACATTTTTTCAGAAAAGCATCCTAGATCTGATCCACATCACAATGGACAAATGGTCAAAGCTTGATCTGACTCTCTTTTATCCTTTTCTCTTTTTTTGTCCTTGGCAATGTATGATTGTGCTTTTTTGCTGCTCTTTACATTATTCTTATGTGTGTTCTTTTGTTCCTATGTTGGTTTGTCATGGGATCTTGATCCTGGGGGCTTGATCACCCCTCTTGATCATTTTCACCCCATCATATTGGCATTGGTACATTTTAACCCTTCTTGATGTGTGTTTTTCTACTTTAGTGTGAGTTTGAAGAAAGTTCATCCTCGATCACTAAAGTGGGGGCTAAATGTAGTGTCAAAAAATGTCGTCAGGGACATTTTCATACTTGTTTGCGCCCTCCTCATGAAATTGAGCTTCATGCATTGCCTTGATTTAGTGTTGTAATGTGGTTGACACATTCACATTAGGTCCTAGGCCCTTGTGAACTAATGTATTTAAATTGTACCTTGCTAAAGTTTTGTGAAGTGTTGTAACACACTTTCACACTTTTCTAAGGTTTTATTAATTAACTGAACACAATAAACCACTTTTTAATTAAAATAAACATTAATCTTACCTTAGTTTGAAGTGTTGTAAAGTGTTGTGACCCACTTTCACACTTTTCTAGGCTTTTCATTAATAATTTGGCTTTCTTATGCTTTAATTGGCCCTATTTTACATTGGAAGCCTCATTTATTGCATCTTTTCAAGGATAATCCTAACACCAATCAATACCCAATCATAATTCAGGTGTTTCTGGATTATGTGGCCCATATTTAGTGATCTGGGACTCATTCACCACCTTGGGTGAATGCATCTCACCTAGATTTTTCGGTCCCAAACCTTTTTTTACACCCTTCTAAGCATTTTTTTATTTTTGGTCCCATACATTATGCTAGATGGGACTCATTCACCATCTTGGGTGAATAAGTTCAGTGTGGCCCAAAATTAAAATAAATTCAATTTTTTGGTGAGATTTTATTCTCCTAGACATGATGTCGGCTTGTAGAGTTGTAATTTCAAGAATTATTGCATAATTGAGTATAAATACAAGGTTCATTCACTCATATTTTTGCACTTAGAAATCTAATAAGCAATCAAGCGTTCACAAGAGTATTCAAGAGCATATTTTTCAAGCATTTTAGAGTAGCATTCAAGCATCAATCATTATTTCAAGGATTTCATGCATCATGTTGTTTTAGAGCTAACAATTGTGGTGTAGGATTTTTTGATTCAAGCAAGCATTCAAGTCAATATCAACATCATTCAAGCAAGAATCAAAGTCTACATCCATTGTAGCCCTTACAAGCATATTTATAGCACCTTATTGCTAGGTTTTGGTGAGTTGCAACATTGTTTTTTGTCCATTCATAATTCTCCATTATTATTTTTTTGGGAAAAAGTGGCAAGCCACTATAAATATATTAATATTAAAATATAAATTATACAAAATCCCTGGTTCAAGCGAGCATATTGGTGGGAAAGAACTAGGAAGAAAACCCCCAGCTATAGCTCGAGTAAGACCATTGACTGACATTTTACAATTTGACTATTCTTCCATGACAACCAAAATATGACTATTACATTGCTAAAAACTTTCGCTCAAACGAGGCCAAAATACTAAAACAACACCCTTTGACTATCAAAACCCTTTAAAAACCTTTACAATGAGACCCCCATTACATACCCCATTACATGGACAAAACCCTTTACAATTTTTGCAAACCTCCATTACATGGACCAAGCCTTTACAATTTTTTCAAAAATGACCCATTTGCAAGTTTGACAATTTCAATCCATTACAAAGCATTACAAAATTATAACTGCTAAATAGCCGAAGAAATGAAGACAGGATTAAAATGAAGTAGATTTGTTTCCTACTCTTTGAGGGCCATTTACTAAACTTTCCTCATTCACCACTTGCTTTTTTTTAAGATCATAATCATATGATGGAAGTGTTTTGTTTATATCAAGGACATAATGATAACATAATTTTCCTTTCATAGCTAATAATTACAAATCATGAATACAAGTATGGTTGCTCTTATTTGATTTCATTTCAAGGATTGATTTCCAAAATGGGGTTTGACCAAGACAAACCCCTATTCACTAGCCCCACAACATTTGTTCCCTCTCCTTTGTGTGTGATTTGTAGGTCTAGGTTGCAAATTTCCCAAGGGGCAAGATTGGAGAAAATTTGTAAATCATTGAAAGTTGTCAAAGTTATCATCAAGCCTTGGAGAACCTTGGAGAAGACCTACAAGTTGCAATTTGGAGATTCGAATCCAGAAATAACTCAGGAAGAATAGAATAGAAAGAGAATAGTAGGATCAACCTTTGAAGCTTCAGAAAATACCAACTGGACCGATTTGCCACTTCTAGTGAATGAGTCCTAGTTCCAGTCAAATTTTAGGACTTTGCAGATTTGGATACCCTTTTGGAAAATTCATGTTCCTGCATAGTTTTCCAAAAATAGGACTCATTCTCCCATCTTGGTGAATGAGTCCTAGTCAATAGTAAAAGAAAAATTTCTAGTGATTTAGACTTCCATTGAACCATCTCTAGTTTCCCATGTGCACACCTTCCTCTCTTCAGTCTTCTATTTCATTTCATTCACTTTTATAGGTCATTTAGTTCAAGTTTGTATTTAATTAGGGTTTAGTGTTTCATCTTGCATTTTATTTGTCTTTCCAAGTCTAAACTTGGTGGTGAACACCTCATTACATCATATTTATCCCCTAAAGCATCCCTCTTGCTAGATCTCTTTCTCTTTTGCATTGAGATCTCAAGGGTTTGTTCTTGAGTGAAAGTTAGTGAAAATTTCCCTTTTAGGTCCTAAACCCTAGAAGGGAAGTAAAAAAATTTTGAACCTTTCATTTTTTTATAACACATCTACAAGGATTATATACTTAGATGCAAGCTTTCAAAGATGAGCTTGGTGTTCTTAGTTGTGGGTTGAGGAAAGGTTCCTTCTTTTAAATAATTGAATATCATCGTGTAGCATTTGCTAGAGTTTTTAGTATCAGTTAATAACACTTCTTTACTTTTATCATCTATCGATGGTTTAGGGATCATTTGGACTATAAATATGAAATCAAGATAAGGATCTTCAAGAGACACAAGAGAAGCAACACTTGCCATTGCATCTCCATTTCGGTTATCCTTTCACAGTATGTTGTCGATCATATATGATTCAAATTTATCTAATAATGTCATCGTGAGGTCTCTATATCGAATGAGCTTATCATGCTTTGCTTGATATGAACCATTTATTTGTTTAATAAATAATAGGAAATTACCAAATATAGAAATGTGTTTGATATCTAATGCTAACGATGTGTGTATTGTAGCTATTAAAGCTTCATACTCCGCAGGGTTATTTGTACATAGGAAGTTTAAATGGAAACATAAGGGAATAGGTTTACCTGGACGAGGAATTAATATAACCCCTACCCTAGAGCTAGTTTGGCACTTAGAACCGTCAAAGTACAATTCCCATGTTTCTTTTTATTTTTCAATAGTCAACACATTCTCATCAAGGAATGAGTCTATATTAGTTAATGCTAGGGGAGAGGGAGCATCAGCTAATTGTTCGGTCAAGGCTTGTCCTTTGATTTCCTTTTGAGAGACAAATTTAAGATCAAACACAGTTAATAGCATAACCCACTTAGCTAAGCATCTCAATCAATTTGTTTTAGCGAAAAGGTGTTTTAAGGGATTGAATTTTGTCATCACATGGATTTCTACATTTAGTAAGTAATGTCTCAATTTACTAGTAGCAAGTATAATAGCTAAACACTTTTTTTCTATTGTTGTATATCATGTCTCGTAATCAATCAGGGTTTTATTAATGAAATAAACAAGATGTTCTCTACCACTATCATCTTGTTGAGCCAACAATGTGGTGAGAGCATGGGTTGATGTT
>VDFB02087132.1:0-32808 GCA_007258455.2 Sequoia sempervirens | reverse complement strand
GCATCGTTTGGTTGTGTGTATATGTTGTGCATTCAAAATTTTTCAATATCAAATATATTAAGCAATTTTCTTTTCCAAATTTTTTGTGCAAGTTGTTATTGAATACAGAAGAGAAGTGGTGAATGGTAGATATGTATATTATTGTATTGTAGAAGAATGTACAAGAAAGTATTATGATTGAAGAGTGTTCAACATGCATAGGTTTCAACATCACTACCTTCCTATTCTTGAGCCACCAAAGCATGGCCGAACTGCATTGGGGGGAACCAAAACAACTTGCTCCTCCCCCTAATAAATTGAAAGAGTACCTTCTAAAGAAGGTGGAAAATACGGAATACCAAATGAATCTACGACAACATCTACAACAGAAGCATGTTATTAGAACTATCTGTGAAAAGTATGGGAAACATAGCTTCCTTCAACTTCCTCAACATGGAAAGGACGTGGTGAAGAAGTGAATGGTGTTATACAATAGTGATGAGAGGAAGGAGCAGAGAAGGAAAAAAATATTACAATTGCAGGAGAGAAAGAGTCAAGAAGGAATGGTAATGTCGAACTGAACTATTAAATTTGAATTTTCCTTGCTTCATTTTTTTGTTTTGATGCATACAAGGTTTACTTAACGTTAACTTACATGACATGATAGGGTGATGGTTGAGAAGTGGTTTCTTCCCTCTAGTAGAGTAGTGTTCATTCGCTAGAGGAATTTTTTCCCACGAAAGGTGAAGACGATGTTGTTCCTCCCAACCCTGCATCTAACACTAAGAAGAAGCATCGTACATGTTCAAAGTTTCAAGGCACCCTCTGAAGAAGAAACGACAACAAATGGTGATCTCAAAATCTTCAATTTAATATAATGTTTGTTTTGATTATTCAAATGAATTGGTTTCATGCATCTGAGTTTGATGTGACGTTTCAATTCCTCCTATTACACAACAACGATGAACAACAAACTATTACCCTCAAGCAGGTATTTTTTCTACTGGAAGATGAAGCATTTCCCATGGAAGCATAAGATGATGTCATTCCTCTCAACCCCTTGTCTAACATTGAGAAGAAGAAGAAGTGTGTATGGTTTAAAATATCCTCATGCCCTCACAAGAAGAAATGAGTACAAAGGATGATTTCAATATCTTCAATTTGATGTTTGTTTTTATTATTTCAATGAATTCATTGCATGCATTTGAATTTGATGTGATGTTTCAATTCCTGCTATTACAGGGCAATGATGAACAATGGAGTCCTGCCCTCCAAGAGGATACTCTTGAGTTGGAAGACGAAGTGGAGGTCATGGATGAACAAGATGATATTGTTCCTCCCAACCTGTCATATAACATTCAGAAGAAGGAGTGTATAAAGTTTAAAGTTTCCTTCCACCCTCACAAGAAGAAGCAAGAACAAACAATGATTTCCAAATATTCTATTTAATGTTTGTTTTGATTATTTCAATGAATTGGTTGCTTGCATTTGAATGTGATGTGACATTTCAAATCCTATTATTATATGGCAATGATGAATAATGGAGTCTTACCCTTGAAGAGGATACTCCTGATTGGGAAGATGAAGCACATGCCATGGAAGAAAAAGATGATGTTGTTCCTCCCAACCCACTGTATAACATTGATAAGAGGAAGAAAAAGAAGGATCGTATATGGTATCTAAAGATTCCTCATGCCCTCACAAGAAGAAACGATGAATTTGAAATCTTATATTTAATGTTTGTTTTGATTATTTCAATGAATTCGTAGCATGCATCTAAATTTGATGTGACGTTTCAATTCCTACTATTACAAGGAAACGATGAACAACAAATTCCCGCCCTCCAATAGGATACTATTGATTTGGAAGACGAAGTAGATGACATGGAAGAAGAAGATGATGTTGTTCCTCCCAACCCGCCATCTAACAATGTTGAGAGGAAGAAGGAGCATATACAATCTAAAGATTCCTCATGCCCTCCCAAGAAGAAACGAGAAGAAATGGTGATTTCAAAATCTTCTATTTAATGTTTGTTTTGATTATTTCAATGAATTTGTTGCATGCATGTGAATTTGATGTGACGTATCAATTCCTACTATTACAGGGCAACGATGAACAACAAAGTTCTGCCCTCCAACAGAGTTCAAGGGAAGATGAAGTGGAGGCCATGGAAGAACAAGATGATTTTGTTCATCCCAACACACCATCTAACAATGTTGAGAAGAAGAAGAATGAGGAGGAGCATATACGGTCAAAAGTGTCAAGGTGCCTTAACATGGAGGAACTAGAAGAAACAGTGAATTCCAATTCTTTTATTTAATTTTTGTTTTGATTATTTCAATGAATTGGTTGCATGCAGCTGAATTTGAAGTGACATTTGAATTCCTACTATTATAGGGAAAGGATGAACAAAGGATTCCTAGCCTTGACCTAATTGGCCATGTTGTTGTAATTGAAATGGTAGAGGCTAATAGAGATGGACATGTGGATGGGGAGAGCACTGGATTGCAAGTGGGACAAGGAAATAAAGATGGACATGGGGATGGGGAGAGCATTGGCCTCCAACTGGGATAGGGTAACAAAGATGGACATCAGGACGAGGATAACACTGGCTTGCATGTGGAATTGGGTAATAGAGATGGACATGGGGATGGGGAGAGCATTGTCTTGCAAGTGGGAGAGGGTGATAAATATGGACATGGGGAGGAGGAGAGCGTTGGCCTGCAAGGGGGAGATGGAAACAAAGACAAACATGGGGATGGGAGAGCACTGACTTGCAAGTGGGAGAGGGTAATAAAGATGGACATGGGGAGGAGGAGAGCATTGTCCTACAAGGAAGAGATGAAAACAAAGATAGACATGGGGATAGGGAGAGCACTGGGTTGCAAGTGGGAAAGGGTAATAAAGATGGACATGGGGACAGGGAGAGCACTGGGTTGCAAGTGGGAGAGGGTAATAAATATGGACATGGGGACAAGGAGAGCATTGGCCTACAAGGGGGAGATGGCAATAAAGATGGACATGGGAACTAAGAGAGAAACAATGTGCCATCTATATTAGTAACATACCCAACACACTTTCATGCTTCTGTTCTTATTTATTTATGAATCTTTTAATGTGCCTTCAATTATGCTTCATGTCAATGACATTTCCATTGCAGCAAAATTCGGTGGATGAACAGATGATAGAGTTCAAGGGCATCACTTTTAAGGTCGGTGATCACGTCAACCTTTGGAGGTAGTGTAAATGGGTTGCCAAAGGCATTGTACATGTTGTCAACAGAAACGCTCAAACCCACTGCTTTAAGTATCCAAAAAATTATGTGAGAGTCAGTATTGTTGAGGCCATTTTTGGTGAACACTTAGTTCCTTTTCCACGTCCTAGCACAGAGACCATCAAAGAGTGTGTGGGTGGATTCATTGTATGCAAGCTCTTCGAGATGAAGCATTTTATTCTAGAGATACACATAAATGATATGTTGTTGTATATATATCATACTACCTATATTGTTTCCATGCATACATTAATTATGATTAATTGTTTGCTATAGGGTGAAGGTGTTAGACCTACCAAGGACAAAGCATAGCCTATGAAGAAATTTGTTGTTTCACATTCATCATCTACGAGAGTTCATGGAATTGGAATCACCTCTCCTGAAATACACAAGGACCCTAAGAAACATGCCATATATTACGCAGGAATGAACTCCATTGCAAAGAATAGGCAGCATAGGAATTGATGAGATAGGCTCAGAATATTGATTTTGCATTGTGGGTTTCATTATTTGATTATTGAACAATTGTGGTGTAGAGATATACCATTTTCATATGTTTCAAAACTATGTTGTTATACATTTGAAACAAGAATTTTCATTGTCCTCTCTAATTATTTTGATTATTGAACAATTATGCTAAACAAATATACTATCTTCATGTCATTGGAACACATAATTGTTGTCTATTTCATATCAGAATTTTCATAGCCATGTAATTGTTTCATTACGATCAAGAATGTAATGAATTCCACTTTCAATTTTTAGAACAAGTATTTTTTTTATTGTATATGGCATATTTCCTTTTTCCATGTGATTAGAAAAAATAAAATAGATAGCAGTGTTTGCAGTCTTGGAAAACATGTTGTCCCCTGTCAGTTATTTTCTTATGATAAGTATTTATTTTGTTATGACAAATAATGCATGAAGTCCACTTTGAATTTTTAGAGCAAGTCTTTGCTAGAGTGGAGATGGTAGATTTCCCTTTTCCATGTGATCAGAACAAATAAAAGGCTTGCATTCCTTGCAGTGTTGGAAAACACGTGTTGTCCCCTTTGACTAATTTCCTTACGAAGAGCTTTTATTTCTCACTCGTCAAAAATGAAGTGAATTCCACTTTGAATTTTTAAAACAATGATTTGGTAGAGTGCAGATGGAAGATTTCCATTTTTCATGTCATTGTAACAGATAAAATGCTTGTATTGGTTGCAGTGTTGGAAAACACACTATCCCCTGTCAGTTATTTGCTTATGAAAAGTCTTTATTTCGTACGCTCCCAAAAAGAAATGAAGTCCACTTTCAATTTTTCGAATGACTATTAGGTAGAGTGGAAATGACATATTTCCTTTTTCCATGTGATTAGAACACATAAAATGCTTTCATTAATTGCAATTTTGGAAAACACATTGTCCCCTATTAGTTATTTCCTTATGATAAGTAATTATTTCTGACGCTCCATAAATGCATTTAAGTCCACTTTCATATTTCATGAAATGTTTTTTATTTGATATGCTCCAAAAATGTAATCAAGTCCACTTTCAAATTTGATAACTAGTTGGTTGAGTAAAAATGGCATTTCCTTTTTCCATGTGATGGGAACAAATAAAATTCTTGCATTGCTTGTAGTGTTGGAAAACACACTGTCCTATGTCAGTTACTTCATTATGAAAACTTTACTTATGTATGTCATCATACTTACAAATGTAAGGACATTTCAATATCTTTGATCATGTAATTATCAAAAAATTATGGTGTGGAATTACATTATCTGTGATCCTGTAATTTTTGATCAATTATCATGCAGAATTCCAATAATTTGGTATGTTTGAAGACTATGATCTTCTACCAAGAGTGCCATTGTGCGATTGTTGTATTGTTAATATTTCCATCAAGGCTCCAATCCCTTTGGGGTTTAATTTTTGACAATTTATATTGGGGATGAGGTCCCCCATTTCTGACCTCACCGGTTCATAGCTCCGGGTCAAAAGTGTCTACTACTCTCAATTAAATAAAATATAAGACTATGTTCTCACAGATTTCATGACACTTTTTTTTGCCATGTAAAATTTAATTACAGACAATGTCAAATTCCATCAAATAATGTTAGGAAATTCCACCTCAAGTCTTATTATTTATGTCAAACTTACTTACAAATGTAAGCACATGCAACTAGCACTTTTTGTTATGCACACTGTAAGAAAACAATGTATTGAAGTTGAGCTTCATAATTTTTAACAACCCTTACTTTCAGCAAATATTCCATTTCAATATTTGTTCATACGTTTCCAACAAAAAATGCACATAACAGTTGCATGATGGAAAACACACTAGGTTATGACTCACTTCTCAATTCTTGTTGAATGACTGCTTTCTTTTATGTAGACATTAACAAAACAATGTTTTGAAGTTCACCTTATTTTTTATGACAACCCTTGCTTTCACCAAACATTCCATTTCAATATCTATTCATATGTTTAGAACACAAAATGCACATATCAGTTGCATAATGGAAAACACAGTGGGTTATGACTCACTTCTTATTTGATGTGGACTGTAACAAAAGAATGGTTTGAAGTTCACCTTCTTGTTTGTTGACAACCCTTACTTTCAACAAAACACTCTTGTTCAATATTAGCTCATATGTTTCCAACACATTTAATTT
Source organism: Sequoia sempervirens (assembly GCA_007258455.2). Taxonomy (NCBI): domain Eukaryota; kingdom Viridiplantae; phylum Streptophyta; class Pinopsida; order Cupressales; family Cupressaceae; genus Sequoia; species Sequoia sempervirens. The sequence goes on along the minus strand of VDFB02087132.1, from coordinate 26,896 downwards.
ACATAACAGTTGCATCATGGAAAACACAGTGGGTTGTGGCTCCCTTCTTATTTTATACTGGTTGTAAGAAATGAATGTTTTGAAGTTCACCTTCTTATTTGTTGACAACCCTTACTTTGAGAAAAACACTCTCATTCAATATTTTATCATATGTTTCCAACACAAAATTTACATAATAGTTGCATCATGGAAAACACAGTGGGTTGTGGCTCACTTCTTATTTTATGCAGGCCATAAGAAATGAATGTTTTGAAGTTCACCTTCTTGTTTGTTGACAACCCTTACTTTAAGAAAAACACTCCATTTCAATATCCATTCATATATTTCAAAAACAAAATTTACATAACAGTTGCATCATGGAAAACATAGTGGGTTGTGGCTCACTTCTTAGTTTTTGCAAAATGTAACAAAAGAATTTTTTGAAGTTCACCTTCTTTTTTTATGACACCCCTTACTTTCAACAAAACAGTCAATTTCAATATATGTTCATATGTTTCAAACACAAATTTTACATAACAGTTGTAGGATGGAAAACACACAGGGTTGTCCCACACTTTTAAAATCTTGTTCAAAGACAACAATTAGTGTTATGCACATTGTAAGAACACAATTTATTGAAGTTCACCTTCATATTTTATAACTTCCCTTACTTGCAACAAAAGTTCCACACAAAAAAAGTTGTAGGATGGAAAATATAGAGGGTTGTCCCTCACTTCTCAATTCTTCTTCAAAGACATTACTTTTTGTTATACAGATTGTAAGAACACAGTGTATTGAAGTTCATCTTCATATTTAATAACAACCCTTACTTGCAACAAACATTTCCTTTCAATATCGTTACACATTTGGAACACAAGATGCACAAAAAAAGTTGCAGGATGGAAAACACACGGGGTTGTCCCACACTTTTCAAATCTTGTTCAAAGACAATAGTTAGTGTTATGCACATCGTAAGAACACAATATATTGAAGTTCACCTTCACATTTTTTATAACATCCCTTGCTTGCAGGAAATGTTTGATGACAATGCAGGGGTCAAACAACTCAACTCACTATGCTCTTGCAAACAACTTAGATCACTAAACTGAAAAACTTCACCTTTCAGGCAACTTTCCTTCACAAAACCCTTGTGTTAAAATATCCAAACTGAGAACCAAGCCCAAAAACTCTTGTAGATTCCTCAAAACACTTTAACCAACAACAAACAACTGATAGAAAGCAATCCCCAACTTAAACATCTTGATATGTGAACTTTCAAAATAGACTGTCCTTAACCAGCTTAATTAGGCTTCCTTTAATCATTTAATTTGAAAAACAAAAACAAAAGACTCTCTTACACTCTTAACTTAGTTCCATGGCATGTAAAATACTTTTTTTGAATGACTCTTCAATGTCTTTTTAGCCTTTCAAGGAAGGAGATTCCAAACACTCCAAATACTGTTCAATCTAGGCCTTTTGACAACTCTGTCCTGACAAGATAGTCAATAAATGGTCTCCAAAAACTCATAAATTCACCAATCCCTATCTTGGAATGGAGTCACCTATTCCCAAAAACCTTTACAAAACAAAATTATACAACAAGGACTCATATTCCACAAACAAAACTCATCAAGTCACCAATGTACACAATCATTTACAGATTTTACGCATTTTCTAGACCTTGGGCTTCATGATAACTGCCCAAAACCACCTTACCACGTTCTTCAAACTTCACATCATTTAGAATACTCATCAAACATTCCTCTCACCAATTTTCAGGAGATTCCAACAGTGCAAATTTGACAAACACAATTTTTATTATACACTGTTTACCCTAACTCAGGGTTTTAGCCACCTAGAGAAAAACTTCAATATCTTTGAGAATTCTAAATGGATTTATATGAAACCAAATGAATCATAAAGTAGACTCATAGGGCTATCATGTACAATGGAGGAGGAGACAATTTATCCCTAGAATATGGTCGTACAATGGCCTCAAACACATAAACTACAAGGAAATAACTGAAAAACAAAGTATGTCATTGATTTTTTCACTCTTACATCAAAGACAACACTTCCTATTATGCAGTGTAACAAAACAGTGTATTTAAGTTCACCTTCATATTTTATTACAACCCTTCCTTGCAACAAACATTCCATTTCAATTTCCTTATATGTTTCGAACACACTATGCACAAAAAAAGTTGCAAAATGGAAAACACGTAGGGTTGTCCCTCACCTCTGAAATCTTATTCTAAGAGAACAATTTATGTTATGCAGGCTGTAAAAAAATAGTGTATTAAATTTCACCTTCATATTTTTTAACAACTCATTACTTGCAACAAACATTCCATTTCAATATCCTTATACATTTCAAAGAGAAGATGCACAAGAAAAGTTGCATAATGGAAAACATAGAGGGTTGTCCCTCGCTTCTCAATTCTTCTTGAAAGAACAATAGTTTATGTTATGCAGACTGTAACAAAATAGTGTATTCAAGTTCACCTTCAAATTTTATAACAACAATTCGCATCACACAATGAAATGTAAAAACATTTCGAGTCAACATTATAGAATCTAAAGAAAATTACAATCCACATTTAATACTGCTAACATTGAGAACTATTTCAACCATTTAGGAACAAGTATAATCTTTGCATTCTCAGCATCCAGAAGGATTTGGTGCACTTTTATTGTCAAGGTGGAATTAACAGCATACAATGTTGGCACCCCGTAATTTGCATGTAGCAGCCTGAAGGAGGGCCTGACACGGTGGATCTCGAACCTCACAATGTGGTTGAGTTTGAACATGGCCAGCAACCATTCCTCCACATGACCTATATGATTACTAATTAGAGATTCCCCCTTGAGGAATCTCATAGCCTCATGCTCAGCTATTCTATAAGATTGTGCTTATGTATGATAATTGTTGGTTTAATGCACACCTTCCAGATGCATCTAGCTAGGAAAAAGTATTGAATTTTTCAGTAAAGGGACATTGGCCAATCACATAAATTTACAATCTCTATTTTTTTATTGTAATATTGAACGTCCATGCCCATATGTTCCCATACACCAAATATGTTGTTGAAGAAGTGAGCATAATTATCATACTTCAAGTCTGTGCAGTTTGGCCCTTTTCTATTAATTCTCCTTAACATCTTTTCTTGCAACCTGTACGAGAGGCTCAATTCCTCAATTTGAGCAAGAATATTGCATGAAAGATACGGGTGGTAGTTGTTCAACCAACTAGCCACCCATGCTAGTGAACTATGGGACATCTTCTATAGAACTGTAGTAGTAGGTACTAAAATGCCTAAAATGAAAGATAACTTTTTTTAGAAGGTAGACCTTCATTCTCTAATTAGAAAGCATTGTCAATGCAAATGGAAACAGTGAAAAAGAAGTGAACAAAGTGGATGATATAGATAAATTTTTCACTAAAGAGATTGTACCTATTGTTCGAAACTTAATGAAGCAGCATGTGCAGTATCTCCAATGGGAATATGGCAATGCACGACTCGAACAACAGGAACAACAATGTCTAAAAGGAAAGACAACAAAAATTTTAGTAGATACAATAGCATTATCTAATTAGAAACACACTCTGAATGTTGGCTTCATTACATTATTGGACTATAGGAAACATTAACAATTTAATGACGAAATAGGTGACAGGACAGTGTGTTTTTGAATAGTGCAAATAATGTGAGCATTCTATTTGTTGCATTCACATGAAGAAAGGAAAAAAGGACATTTGGAAAACACAAAACAATCGCTAAAAAAATTCAAAGTGAAACAAAACTTTTCATAACAAACTTACTGTGTACGGATAGTGTGTTTTCCAACATGGAGAATAATGTGAACATTCTATTTGTTGCAATCAGATGAGTTGAACTAATGAATTGTAGAAAATATATTTTTGTAGTTTATATTCATATCACTGATTATATTCATTGCACATATTTCTAACTCAAAGCATTACTTCCCATTGCATAACTAAAAACAAGATGTTGATACATGACAACCCTTACTTTCACCAAACATTCGATTTTACTATCTGTTCATATGTTTCCAATAGAAAATGCACATACCAGTTGCATGATGGAAAACACAGTGGGTTATGACTCACTTCTTATTTTATGTAGACTATAACAAAAAAATGTTTTCAAGTTCACCTTCTTGTTTCATGGCAACCCTTACTTTCACCAAACATATCATTTCAATATCTGTTCATATGTTTCAAACAGAAAATGAACATAACAGTTTCATCGTGGAAAACACACTGGGTTGTGACACTTCTTATTTTATGTAGACTATAACAAAAAAATGTTTTCAAGTTCACCTTATTCTTTTATGGCAACCCTTACTTTCACCAAACATTTGATTTTACTATCTGTTCATATGTTTTGAATAGAAAATGCACATAACAGTTGCATGATAGAAAACACAGTGGGTTATGACTCACTTCTTATTTGTGTAGACTATAACAAACAAGGTTTTCAAGTTCACCTTCTTGTTTTATGGCAACCCTTACTTTCACCAAACATACCATTTCAATATATGTTCATATGTTTTGAATAGAAAATGAACATAACAATTTCATGGTGGAAAACACACTAGGTTGTGACTCACTTCTTATTTTATGCAGATTGTAACAAAACAATTTTTTCAAGTTCACCTTCTTGTTTTATGGTAACATGTACTTTCACCAAACATTCCATTTCAATATCTCTTCATATGTGTCGAACAAAAAATGCACATAACAGTTACATGATGGAAAACACACTAGGTTGTGACTCGCTTCTTATTTTAAGCAGACTGTAACAAAACAATGTTTTGTAGTTCACCTTCTTGTTTTATGACAACCCTTACTTTCAACAAAGCACTCCATTTCAATATATGTTCATATGTTACGAACACAAAATGCACATCACAGTTTCAGGATGGAAAATAGACCAGGTTGTGACTCGCTTCTTATTTTATGCAGGCTGTAACAAAATAATTTTTTCATTGTAGGCCAGTAGACCCAAATTTGTTAACTTAACTATCTGAAACTCTTAACAACCCCTACAAATAATCATCCTTGTAGAGACCAATTTCAGTCCCCCTCAACATACTTTAAACCCACATACGACTCTTTTGGAACAACTTGCACAAAAATAAGAAATAAAGTTGTCCAGAAGGCCAATTAGGCCAAATTTAGAAAGAGACACCTCTCTAATCATACAACCTACCTAGAAAAGCAATGGAGCAGCACTCACCATCCCTCAAAACCACCAAATCCACCCTTGCTTTGCAGAGACTGTCTTTCCCAAATGCCTATTAATGAAACCCTTGTTTCAAGCCATTCACATGAGGGTAACTTGGAAAACTATATTCCACTCCTTCTCAAACCTTGAAAGCAACTCAAACACCTTTATTCATGCTTGTACATGCTTAAAAGAACAAGGGATATCACTGCCCTCACCTTTTTTATGAAACCCTAACCTTAAACCTCACTTTTCATGCTCTTTTCCACTCACAATCTACAGGGACAACAACTCAAACCCCCTAATTCCTTTGTTCCTTCAAAAAACCATCATCCCAGCAACAAAACCTAGCCTATCAAACTCATTCCCCAGGCCATAGAGATCACATCGCTGATTACATTCATATCGCCGATTACATTCATTGCATTGGACATATTTCATAAGGAAAATTTTAGTTTCAGTCTCAGCAGACTAAAATCCTCACAACCAAACATTAAAACAACACCCTTTTAGGTCTACTCACTATGATCTAATGACCTTTCCAAGTAGAATATTCCACACTATACAAATACTATCCTAGGCTGGTAGCCCTGCAATAAGGTTTGTCAGACCGTATATTTTCAACCAAATCATCAAAATAAATTCCACACATATATTCAAATGCCCCTTAATATGTTTAAATGCATATCAAAAGATAGGATAACTCTATTTTGTAACAACACTCATAAAAATGGATTAGTTTTCTGCAATTTAGGCTTGTTTAGACTTCTTGAGATTGATCAAACTTGTCAACATAGACACCCACAACTAAAAGTGACTCTATGTCCTTCCCCATAGTTTCAATTGATAGCATGGAATACACTTCAACAAATCATTCTTGAAGTATTTTATAATCATTAATGAAAGGAACTCAAAAATACATAGCTTAGTGGGGTCATTAGTGCTAAAATTGTAAAGGATGCAAAATCTTACATTTATTGCCAGCTAGTTTGCATGTTTCAAGTATAGATAGTGGGTCTCCATAATGTAACCGATGGAGTTAGTGGGAATTTTGCATAGTAAATATTTTTAATTCATTTCTAAAGGCCTTGTAGTCATTTGTAACAGAAGAGACTGGAATAATACTAAAATACATCAATGAAAAACTTTGTTCTTGCTTGAGATTTTTGTATTTTACACTCAAATTTGCACATTTCCTGACTTTGTAGAAAGCCATACAGATTCTATATTGTTCAGAGGTTGACTTGATCTGGTGAAAGAAAAAACTAAGGTTATTTTGGTTCCATTCTTATGAATATTCACTGATATTTGTGCATCTGAGAGCAAAAAGACTACTTGTGGGTCTATAACCAAATTTAAGGGTTTTAAGACCTTCATATTATAGAATGGTCGTTCCATCTATTGTATGAGTTGTAGCTCAATGGAATGGCCATGGTAGTTGTTAATAGGTCTTCAAATGTTTTTTGTGAGTTTGCAAGAGTTGGGAAGGTATTGTAGGTGATTTTGTGTGTTGCCACATGTGCATGGCAAGAATGAGTGGTTTTAGGTGAAATATGGTGGTTTTAGTAAGTGAATGTCTATGAAACTTGGGGGCAGCAAATTTTAAGGTAAGATTAAGTTTTTTTAGTCTTAAATAGTCATGTTTGAAGAGTTATTAGAGAGTGGGAAGCTTGGGAACATTGACCTCCATAAAAACCTCATGAAAATGGCTCAAAATGAGGGTTTAGTGAAATAGTGTCTTGGGAAGTGTATCTTCCTAAAGTAATTGTTGATTTGGTGGTTTTGATGACTGGTTAATGCTTCCCCATAAAAATTTCAGGTTTGGGAAGAGTTAAAATATGAGTCTGTTTGTAAAATAGGCCTATTTTGGGGTCTAGGACAGCAAAAAAGAGCTACTTTGAAGTGTTTGTTCCAAAATAACCTATTGAATTTTTGTAGTATGTTTGAGTTGGGCATAATGGGTGTTTGAAAGTGTCAATAGTTGGGTGATCAAGTAGGTTATTGGTGTGTAAAGTGGAGCAAATAGGTCTGTAGAACCAAACAACAACTGAGAAGATAAACCAACAAACTTACCAATCACTAATTCTTACTTGGAAACCCTTACCAAGCCTTGAAATATATTTAACCAACCTTACTGTGACAATAAAAATCCAAATATTCTGCCTCCCAACTTTATTTTACCAGATTCATAATTTCATGCATCCAAGACTCCAACCCTAGTAGCATTGCAACTTGGAAAATTTGGGCATTCCATCCAAACTACATTGAAGCCCCATAAGCTATTTGTTGTTATAGAAACCCATTTGTGCCAATTTTAACATATCACAAATTTAGATGTTATTGTTTTGAAAAGAATGCTTGAAAACATGATTGTATCGCTGGCAATGCACTCAATTAGCCCAATTATACAAAGGAGGAGGTCTTAAATCATCATCAAAACACCTAACGACTCCAAACAGTCCTTTAACAAGTCTCAAAATTTAGGAATAATCTACTTTTAGGAATAGAAAGGCTCAAGCAAATGTTGTTCTACTAAACCCTTACTTTATGCACAAAACAAGCTCTAACAAGAGGGTTTAATAGAATACTGTATTCCAAACCTTCCCATGCTCTTCCACCATATGAAACATGTTTAGAAATGTCTTCCCCTACTTTAGGAACAAAATTTTATCCCTATTGAATGCACTTTCCTCAATTACCAACTTGTAGGCATCCATTTTCATTGGAAAACTTCTATATTTTCTAAAGATCAGCAACCAAACATTGAATGCTTCACTTCCCTTGCATGATTCAACACACACTTCTTAAAAAATCCTAATTACACCCAAAAAAATCTATCCCACTGTTCATCTAAACCTACATTGGTGGGATGGAGATCTAAAACTTCACATGACTCTCAAAACCCCTTGTTAAGGGTTCACAGGAAGATATTGAATTTCTTGCTCTTTACACTTCTAAATTTGATTCAACCTCTTCTAAATAGATCAAATGGATTTCCCACTCAGGGAACTAAGTAAAAAAACATATATGCTTACCTAAGATGAAGGTTCACTGAACTATGCTTGTGCAATCATTAGTAAGTCTTGAAGAAGTAGCAGAGTGAAGGCATGTTGGCTGACATCAGCATGTCACCGTAGCCAATTTTTTATAAGGAAGTATAGTATTGCATGAGGTCATACAAAAAATTGGACTTATGTACGCATAGTTATTAAATTTGAACCATACCTTCCATTGGGTTTACACTCACGAAAGAAAGTCGCCGGCGAGGACTCCTTTCCCCAGATTGGAATGCTGAAGTGAACAAAAAAAATGAAAAAAGAAATTAGAAAGTTTATGACATGGTACAAGCACATACTGGAAAAAAGAAATCTGCAATACCATTTCCAATTATAATATAGAAATTGAAATGGGTTTTCTCATAGTCACCCATATTAGATGTTGTATCCTCTGCCACATCCATAGCAGTTGTGCCTGAAGTCTCACATTGCATATTGAAATTCACATTCAAGCTATTGTTCACAGAGAAGGAAAATGAGTCATCCATAGGAGTTTGGTGATCTGACTATTGTGCAGAAGGCTTCATACGTCGGGTTGGATGTCAACGACGATCCCTACTTGCACTAAACCATGGACGTATGTGAACGGTGCTAGTTGCAACTTCATCAAGATTGGGAATGAGTTCAAATGTAAATGCATTTGATTGTTGTAGGTCCTGTAGAAACCTCTCCACGCATTTTGTGTATGATTGCACTTGTTGTAGACACTGTGGCGGTGTACACATCACTTTGTTCAAGAGTTCATTTGTGTCATTCCAAAGAGACATTTTGACCACATTTTCATCATATACATGAGTACTAGAAGGAGATTGTGTAGGGGTCAGAACATTAGGATTGTTTTCTTCTACCCCCCATGTGACAATGTCTCGTTCAAATATATCCCTCTATCAATTGGTTCACCTCCTTTGTCTAAATGACTGCACAGAAGAAACTTGTATTAGGCAATAGAAAATGCAAAACACAATTGACTCCCATAAAGTAACACAATTCGAATTGAAATTCACTTACCCTGGACCACCCTTCAATGACAAATGATCTTTTAATCAAGTCAACAACCTTCAGGACATGTTTGCAAGTGTTCCCCTACAAACTCCAAGGGCAGTCATAAACAAAAAGGTGCTCCCCAAATTTATGAACAAGGTAGTGGTTGGACCTACTTTTACTTTTCACTCAATACCTTCCAAGATTTTCTTTATCAGGAATACAGTCATCATCCATAATTTCCTTGGCCCACTCCAAACTAGATTGTATATTTAAACACTTTTGGTTCATCAAAAAACCATAATGCTGTAACTTTTCCTTTTTCCTATAGAATGGTTCCATTTTATACTCAAGTGTGTAATACAAATAGTCCATTCTCCTCGTGATTTTTTTAGAATAATTACACAAGTACCGAGTTTTGAGTGCGCAATGGTACGACTCAATGGTTGCATTTGTATTCTGGTTGGCATGAGGGAATAGTCTATAGTTTTTCACCCACATGGCTGCAAAAAAAATGATACAATAGTCAATTAAACCACAATGTATTAGAGGTAACATCAAAGAATTTGAATAGTGTGAATCTTACGAGGTGAAAAAAATTGCCAACTCACCAATTTGACCTTCTCCTTCACACCAGGTCTTGTTGAAGTACTCTAAGAATTGGGGCTGATCATTGAACTCCCAAAAGAAAAAGTTCAATAGCTGAGTGATGGTATATTCGCTATCACCAATTTCCATCATGATCGTTCCAAGATTGCAAAAGATGTCAATTTCCCTTTCCTTGGCTGCGTACTTATATACATTCTTCAACCAAGCCCTTTTGACATGCCAAAGGCATAGAAGCACATGACATTAAAAGACAACCCTAATAGACAATACAAACGATATTGTTTACCGCTCATTTGCATGAGAAAGTGGCACTGAAAATAAATAGCAATGAGAAAGGTACAAAAATTAACGAAGGGATGCACATATTGTATGGCTTGGATTTTTGTAGTCATGTCATTGGTAAAAAATGCATTGATTCTCCAGTCGGGTCTGGCTCTTCTTCCACGGTCATGCAATACGCGTAGCCATGCAAATATGTCCTCAATATTGTTTCGTGAGGAGACTACCCATGAAACTGGTACACCACTTTATTGCTCATCAAAATTGAGAAGAGTATACAATGGAAACTATAGAAAGAATAACTCAGCATGAGCATTGTCAGGTTTATAGCTAGCAAGATCGTTGAAAACATGAAGAACTATTTATCAATGTTTGTAAGGACTCACCCCATATTTGTTAGTTGCAAACATGGAATCTATCAAGATGACTGAATTATGCGAGTGCCTAACCATCCTATCCAACATCCATGGAGTTTGAACCTTGATAACAAAAGGTGTATTGTCCCCATCGGGTCGTTGAAAGTAGAAGAAGTTGTCAAAGTCCTATCCACTCCATAGTAGGATACTCGTCGAATCGACTTTTTGTTTTTGTGCATGAGTAGAACACACCTTTCACCAGACATTCATTACATCCTTTCTTGTAAGGAATTGATCTCTCTTTGACATCATGCCACATAAGATAGGATCGTTGATGTGTCTATCCATTATTGCATTGACACTGACGTCCATCAATAAAAGGCTTTCAATATAGCTCTTGCACTCCGCATATATATTAACAATAAACATAGAATGCTTATCTCCACTTGTGTCATCAATGCCATGGAAAAATTGACCATTTTTATCAACGTGGAACATTTCTTTGTAGATAATATAGGAAACATCGGGTTTTCCATTCATAACCTTTACCATGAAGTGGTATTGACAACCTCACATTTTTATAAACATCTTATGTGGTTTCTTCTCTAGTGGAGGCTAGTCTCTATTATCTGTAGGACCATATTAACACCAGTAGCTGTGAAAAAGGAATCATCTCATCATGTTGAAGCAAGAGATTAAAATATTATTTGACCATACAAATGAATGTCGAAAGATACAAACCTCTGATAAAAAAATATTTTTCCATAAGCTTTGTCATCGAGGGGCACGTGGTGGTAGATTCTCTTGTTTTCTTGTACACAAATTTAGTTTCAAAACCTTCAACGGACATTTCACCATGAATAAAATCATCAAGTCTCATACGAGGAATTGCTGCAACAAGGTTAGGGACCTTATTATTGTTGACAGAAATAGTAGCCCATTCCAAATCGGAAGAGGAAAAAGGAGAACCTCCATTTTGTACATCTTGCAACTGCAATTCATCTTGCTTCTTCCATTTCAAACCTTTTCCCATTCTATGAAAGGACAACATTGGACGAATATTTAAAATTAGTGTGGATTCTGTGAAGAAAAAGAAATAAATCATTCATTAAACATAAATAAAATGTGCTTGCATTGTTGTTACCCACGTGAAACCAGTAGGAGGTTGTCAGCTTCAACCGAGGAAAGTAAAAGGTGATAGATTGAATCAAGCTACACATACAATATAACACAAACACAAGTTGGAAATCAGACATTCCATCTAAACATACAAGTGGACATAGACAACGACAACATAAAATGATAAGAAAAACTTTGATGACATCCTTGTATGCAAAAAAAAAAGTGCATCCATTGCTACCAGCAATGCCAAAATGATAACATGTTTGTTGCATTTGTTGAAAAAAAGATGAAATAGTAATGGAGAGAATGAGTAAAGGTATAAAGGTGTAAAATTTTCTATCAACCATAATGTAAGCGAATGCAAGTTGGAAAACACAATGTGTAGATGAACCTTAGAGCTGACATAAAGATTGCAACCCTGCATGTAAATATAACAAATATTTCAAAGAATATGGGGTGTACAAACCTCTTTTATGTAAGGAGGCATGTGATATTAAACCTTCCATTTCGTGTGACTTAACATGAGGAGCAAAAGCATATCTAGAAATTAATGAAATAAACAAGTGAAGGTTGAACCACATGATCAGTGGTTCAACCTAGAACTTCGTATGTGGCATAGGAGTGTAACATGTATCACAGTATGCAATTACTTATACAATAGCAACAATAGATGTATTATCATGGGAAGATACATTGGTTGTGTTGCATGTGTAAGTGTTAAAGGAGAGGAAGGGTTAGAGGGAAAGAAAAACCTTTCATGAAAAACTTGTATGTAAAAAGAATAAGTGCATCTATTGTTGCCAGCAATGCCAAAATGATAACATGTTTGTTGCATCTATTGAAAAAAAGATGAATTAGTAATGGAGAGAATGAGGAAAGGTATAAAGGTGTAAAATTTTCTATCAACCATGATGTAAGCGAATGCAGGTTGTAAAATACAGCGTGTAGATGAACCTCCACACAGACATAAAGACTGCAACCCAGCATGTAAATATAACAAAGATTTCAGAGAATATGGGGTGTACAAACCTCTTTTACCTGAGGAGGCATGTTGTGATATGCAACCTTCCATTTCACGTGACTTAACATGAAGAGAAAAAGCACGTCTAGCAATTAACGAAATAAACAAGTGAAGGTTGAACCACACAATCAGTGGTTCAACCTAGAACTTCGTATGTGGCGTAGGAGTGTAACATGCATCACAGTATGTAATTACTTATACAATAGCACAAAAAAGATGTATTATCATGGGAAGATATGTTGGTTGTGCTACATGTGTAAGTGTTAAAGGAGAGGAAGGGTTAGAGGGCAAGCAAAACCTTTGATGAAAACCTTGTATGTAAAAAGAATAAGTGCATCCATTGCTACAAGCAACGCCAAAATGATAACATGTTTCTTGCATCTATTGAAAAAAAGATGAATCAGTAATTAAGAGAATGAGGAAAAGTATAAAGGTGTAAAATTTTCTATCAACCATGATGTAAGCGAATGCAAGTTGGAAAACATAGCATGTAGATGAACCTCCATGCTGACATAAAGACCACAACCCCGCATGTAAATATAACAAATATTTCACATAATATGGGGTGTACAAACCTCTTTTACCTAAGGAGGCATTGTTGTGATATTCTTTACCTTCCATTTAGGGTGACTTAACATGTGCAACAAAGGCGTGTCTAGAAATTCATGAAAAAAGGAAGTGAAGGTTGAACCACACGATGAGTGGTTCAACCTACAACTTTGTATGTGGTGTATGAGTGTAATGTGCATAACACTATGTAACTAATTCTACAGTTGCAAGAACATATGTATTAGGGAAGATACCTTGGTTGTGGTGCATGTGTATGTGTTAATGGAGAGAAAAGGTTAGAGGGAAACCAAAACCTTTTAGAACAACCTTCTATGTAAATAAATGTACATCCATTGTTGCCATCAACACCAAAAGAATAAAAAAAATTGCATCTATTCACAAAATCATGAATCGGTAATGGAGTGAATCAAGAAAGTCATACATGTGTAAATTTTCCTATCAACCATGATGTCAACCAATGCATGTTGGAAAACACAGTGTCTATTGGAACCTTGAAGCGGACATAAAGACCACATGAAAAATCACAACCTCACATGAAAAAAGACTAAGACGCCATAGTATATGGGGTGTACAAACCTATTTTACCTGAGTAGGCATGTTGTGATATCGACCATTCCATTTGGGGTGACTTAACATGACCAGCAAAAGCGTATATGACAATTCATGAAATAATAAAGTACAGGTTAAAAAACACGATGGGAAGTCCAACCTGCAACTTTTTATGTAGCCTATAAGCCTAACATGAATAATAACATGTAATTACTTCTATGGCTGCCAATAATGTGAAAAGAAAAGAAACATAATCTTTCCATCTGGTGATAAAAAAATGACTCAATGAAGTCAAACATCTGTGAACATAAAACTAAACATGACCAGCAAAAGAACATCAAGCACAAAAGAAAAAAATTCCACCCTTCAGCTTACAACAAGCAAACATATAGAAACTACAACCCACAATGTTTTCCAACATGCCTAGATAGTTTATTAATTAAAGAAAGTTGAAATGCAATTTTTAGTCTAGCTAAGACTTGTTATATATTTGAAGATGTTCCTTTCATTACATTTGTATTGTGTAAAAAAGAAAAGGTTTTCATTCTAAAAAAAGAGAAACAATTGGATGGAGACATGAATGCCATATGTGAAAAGGTAGACAATTTTTGTGCGGTTTTGCACACGCCCACTTGGAGTAGGGACCCTCTTTTTTTTGATGTCTTTGACTGTGGTTCTATTGGATTTATCATTTTAAAGGTCTTGACATGTTCATCTTGCTGGCTTTGGTCCTGCCTTGAGGTTTGAATTGATTGAGAATGAGTTTTTGGCCAAGTCCAGGTTTTCACCTGGATCCAGGATTTTCCAGCTCTGGCGGATTTTCCTGGGCCCTAGTTTCTTGTCAGTTTCTGGCAGGATTCTCCGATTCTAGGTTTCTACCTTACTTCTGAATTTTCCAGTCTGGGCGGATTTTCCCTGATTCTGCCAAAATCCCAGCCTTCCTTATTTCCCTGGTTTCTACATTTATGCGAAATCTGTGTTTCCGCGCATTCTGGGATTTTTCAAAATCCCGCTTGGGGCTCGGGTTTCCAGACTTGTCAGAAGTGTCTTATCCCGCATTAATGGTTGAGGTACCTTTGCTCAGGTGGATATAAAGGCGAATTTAGGGCATTTTCAGTGCTATTCTAACTTCATTGCTCCCTTGTTTTGCTCTGGCGATTTCGAATTTCCATCTGAGCTTTGCGGATTGATCTTCATTTGTTTGCGTGAGGATTGCTTGAGTGCCGGTGTTGGTGTTTTCACTGCTTGGACGTGTTTGCTGTGAAGGTCACCTTTTCAAGCTCGAGTTTCTTCTGCTTTGATCCATGGTATGTAGTTGTCGCCCTTTCGTTTGGCTTGCATGGTGATTGAGGGTTTTGCATTGGGTATTATTAGATTTGGGTCGGCTCCTGCTTGATTACGATTTCATATTTGTAGAGTCGGGGTTTGACCTGTTTGTATGATGAAACCCTATTCCTGTGTCCTATGAGCTTTATTTATCCATAAGATTGCGTATGTATCCTTTAGACAGGATTCTGGGTCGGATTGCTTGCTTGTTGTGGGCGCAAAATGTGTTATTATGCGAAATTAGGGTTTCCCTTGGTGTTCGGCCCAGAACGGGGGTTTTACTGTGTTTTGAGCGATTTTGTCCCTATATCATGTTGGCTTCCCCGTCTTGTGAGGACTCGAGTGCTTTAGGTAAGTCCTTAGCTAATATTTTAAAGCCCTAAAGCTCACTCTGGATTTAATGGCGGAAATTTGATTATTCGATTAGGGCATCATTATTTTGATATGGGGATTCATCCTTTGCGTGCTTTTGAAAAGTATTAATCCTTTGCGTCCTGAGTTTTGTTACTTATCGTCAGTTTTGAGATTATTCGAGCTCAGGTGGAGTGGATCCCGTGATTGTTTGATTCGCATTCATCATTTTTCGAGTTTCTGAGGTCGTCGCAGAATTTCCTCGCTCCCAGATTTTCCCGGTTTGGGCTTATCCCGCGGGCTAGGCTTATTTCCGGTGCATTTTAAGCTGTCCGCGAAAATCTGTTCCATCCGAATTTTTTCAAATTTCCTGTCCGGCTGTGTTCTTTTTGATATTTTGATGATAGGATTGGTGGAACGATTGTCTAATGATTATTTATTGTTGCCAATGAGTGAATTCAATGATTATCTTTTGTTTTGTTCATCTGCACTAATGATTTATTTGACTAATGATGCTTTGGCAGTAGGAATCCGTCTGGGTTGGATTTCTCTGAAATTCTTCCCTGACGGTATTTTCCCGGATTGCACGATTTTCCCGGACTATCTATTTTCTCCAGATCTTAATGGATTAGTAGTTAGCAATGGATTTTGATGGATTTACATGATTTGTGCTAACCTTTTGGATTGAAATAAGCTTCATAATTGAATGCTAATGATAGTTTTGGATATACAGGCTGAATCAAGCAAGGCGGCTCCTGGGAAGTCCAAGGGTGGTGCAAGGGCATCATCTATCTCTGAGACAGAATGATTGAGATAGGATATGAAGAACCAACTCCCAGAAAGTAAAATATCTTTCGTGTGGGCTGATGTATCTGACACTAATGTTGGTGCATGGCGATATGAGGAGTTCAAACAGAGAACGACTGAGAAGGATCTGTCAGCTTTGAGACGAGGAATGATGAACTCTGGATTGGTGCATGTGGCGGGTTTCCCTCCGGCGGTCCAGTGTTATGAGCTTATCTTAGAATGTGCTAGACAGTATGACTTTGATACATAGATGGTGGTCAGCACTGAAGGGAGGGTCTTGGCGAACTTCAGTCCAGCCTCCATTGCACGAGCCTTCAGCATGCCGGATCTTCCTTCGGTCTGTGCATTGAACATTGACACTGCCAGGACTTTTTATGAGAATGAGCCAATCAAGGCTCAGCAGATGATCAACTCATGGCTAGAGAAGCCAAAATCTCACCATTCAAAGCTGCCTAAACAACTGCACAGGGTAAAATTCAGGTCAGATGTTTATGATGCCATTACATTGCTGAGCAGGGTGGCATGATTGAGAAGTGCAGGAGTGTTAGAGAGTTGGATGGTCCATGTGATCACCAAGATGAGTCAAGGCACGAACTATCACTGGGCAGGGCTCATCAGTGCTGAGATTGAAAAACAACTGAGAAATGTCCTAGAGGCAAAGAAATTCACTATGTCTTTTTACATTATGTATGTGCTGGCCATTTCCTATCCCTACAAAGGTTTGACTCCGAGGGGAACCATTGGGCAGGACATAATCTATGAGGTTTATCCGGAGCTGCATTTGGGGCATAAGGATTGTAGGAGGACCAATGATGCATTCACAATGCATATTACCCGGACACTTCAGAATGCAGAGCATATCAGATTATCCGATGGAGCAAAAGGACTAATCAAGAACTACGGAGCATGGTTTATCTAGTTCCCTACATTCACTTACCTTAGGATTGATGGATGCCCAGTTGCCCCTTACAGGTTGCCTCGGTATCCCACTGACCATATTGTGCTGCTGGAAGTTGTACGACAAATCTGTGAGTTTGATGCAGTGGTGAAGAGGGAAAAGCATAAGACTAGTTTTGGAGGAGACTTCCCTCTTGGGATTGGCATAGGAGAGATTTTCCCGTTTATCCAATCGGCTCACACCGCAGGTGAGGAGCTGGCGGCCTATGGATTATCTTTCCATTTTAAGAGAATGAACTTTGATGTAACTAGAGAGGCCTAGAAGAAGGCTACCCGGGAGTATAGGCATAAGGAGGACTTAGAAGACTACTGGGTCAATATCAAGGATGACCTCGATGCAAGGAAGAAAAGGTATTCCAAGCTGCCTGTGGAGGCAATTAGACAATATAATGTTAAGCTAATTCCAAATCAGCTTGATGATGATGGGAAATTGGTTCAAGACCATGTTTATGAGGCTATAAAGGATAGGTTAGTCAGTGATATCGATTGGAATGAGGCCGAGGTGACAGAGTTAGAAGATCTGATGGCTTCTGTGATGAAATTCACCCTTTCTTGGGTAAGGCACAAAATCTGGGAGTTGGAGAATGCTAAAGTAACTTGCACCTTCGACTTGATGGGAAATCTCAGCCCCATGTCAACTTTTGAGGAGTCTGGGGAAGAGGACCCCAAAGGGAAATTAGCAAAAATGTCACCCTTCAAGATTAAAGTCAGAGGTCCTAAGGGAGCCGAACCTGTAATGAAGAGGAAACCAATAGGCAAGCGTAGGTGGAAGACCCTGACAATTAGCAAGTCCTCTAACGAAGAGGAAACGGAGAAGGCTGAAGAGGAGGATGCTCCTCCACCACCTAAGAAGACAAGAACTAAAAGGACGGTGAAGAAGAAAGATCAGACTACTTCGGAAGATGAACCTCCAATTGTAGATGTGGAGAGTTCAGGGGGTGAGAAAACAAAGGTCTATACTAGGAAATCAAGAACTCCTCCCAAGGATGTTGCACAACCGAAAGATTCCTCCCCAACGCTACCAGTTGAAGAGCCACCAAAGTCTGTTTCTCCACCACCGAGCGCACTTGAACTGGAGAATCCGGATGAGCAAGAAGGTGGCGGGGAGGCAGAACCGTTCAAGGAAGGAACACTTTTTAGTGAGGCGGCTGAGTTTGGTGTAGAAATAGAAGAGAGACACACTTCTCCGCTGGTGCAATACGAGGATTCCCGGGAGAGTGATAGAGGCCGCGGATCACCTGAGCCGGAGGAAAGCATCCCTGCTAGGACTCCATCACCGGTGCTTCCAGAATTAGGACTTGAGGAGGTTGACCAAGCCAAGGAGATTCCAGAGAAAGAAGATGATGAAGTAACAACTGAGGAGGAGGTGAAGGTGACTGCCACAGAGGAAGAGAAAGTGACAGAGGATCCGGGAGAAACAAAAACAGAAGGAATCCAGACTGACCCTATAGCTCTGGACTGGTTGGAGAAGGAGCTTGCTAGGAAGAAACAGGTGATTGTTGAGGACACTCCATTAGACTGGGATGAAATGTTGTCTCAGATTGGCAAAGGAAAGAAGAAGAAAGCTGCTAGGGTGATTTCCCGGTTGGAAAGGGATGAAACAAATAACAAGGTAGTTCACATTGCTACCCCTGCCGCGGATAAAACAAGAGATGATGTTACAGGCCAGGACTATAATGTCCAAACTATTAACCTTGGGCTAGCCTCCCTAGAGAAGGATATTGAGGAGTTTGAGGGGTCTAGTGCCATCATTGTTGATAGATTAAAAAGGGAGACTCAGTCCAAAAGAGAGTTGAAAAGGGAGAATGAAAGATTGAGGAAGAGTTTGGAAGAGGTGATGAGGCCTCTGCAGTCTCTCCACCCCTCTTCCTCTACTACTCTGGGTTTTCTGCCTAAGGAGACAATCTCCGGGATTGAAAAGATGAAGGCCTCCGCTCGAGCTGCTACTGATTGGCTGATGGATGTCTAGACGAAAGGGGATAATGCTATCAAAGGGATCTTGTCTGTGGGGAAGGATACAGTTCGGGGAAAAGAACTGTTAGAGCACATCTTGTCTCAGGATAAAGATAACATAGACCTCCTGTTGTAGAAATCGAAGACTATTCTGGGACATGGCAAGGATCAATTGGCTAAGGATGGAATCCTTCCTTCCTCCAGGCTAGATGAACTGTGGGAGTGGTTTGAGGCATTGCAGGTCAGGCAGGGGGGTCTGAAGAAGATACAAAAATGAAGGAAGTCCATTGATGGCGACCTTACAGCAGTTTATGACGGGTGCATTGCCTTCTTTGAGGTGATGACAGGGAGGAAGAAGATAGCTCCCAAGTATCTGAGCTTGGATCAATTGAAGGAGTGGTGGCATGAAATTTATGCCCCGGGTTCTGATGAAGCTGTCACTGGCCACTTACTTGATGATGCAGCCACCTACATGGCAGTGATAGATAGATACATGGCCAACGGGGAGGATTGGAACAAGATTGTTGAGCGGTCCAAGGAAGGAATAGATTCTATTAAATGCCGACTTAGGGTCTTACCATGGCCACCTATTGCTGAGTTGGATAGAATATTCTCGAAGGTCCAAGGGACGTCAGTGCAGGAGAAAGACAAAGGGAGTGGCAGTTAATGCTCTTTCGAGATTTGTGCTTCCCTATTATCATAGGGCATGCATTGGACCGGACTTCCTTGGGGACTGTGCCTTGGCCGACTTGGATGATGGCATTAAATGTGTGCCTTAGTTTGTTTCTTTGGCCGACCTGTTTTGGCAGTTTTTTTTATTTTGTAAAAATGTTTGGCTGGGCCGACATGTTTTTGGGGGGAAATTTGCTACAAATAGGCATTCTTGCCTCATTGTAAGGGTTAGACATTGGTTAGCTAAGCAGTAATAGAGATAAGCAAGAGCAATAGTTAGAATTTCTTAGTCTTTTCTTGAAGCAAATACTGTATCAGAACAGTTGAATTGTTGCAGATTTTGGTGATTAATACAATTGGAGACATTATGATTTTCCTGGTGGAATCCTTTGTGTTATTTCATCTTGCATGGTTCTTGTTGTTCCATCTTTTAAATTGCTTGATGATTTAGGGTTTAATATTTAGAAATAGATTAGTTTCAGTTGGATAAGTGATGTTTATGATTTCCTATTTGGAATGTTTGTAGCTATCTCTGGTCTATACTCCCAGTAACTATCTGATTGTAGTAGGCTGGGGAAGTCAACCTGGACCGTATATTCAATGTGCTTAAGTTCGATTGTAGATGTATGTCTATGATTTGAAAATCTGTATTCCTCAGAAGATTGCACCGTTCTTGTAAGATTGCATTGTGGGTCGAATAAGAACTGGTTATTCGAGATAGGTCCATTCCAGATATGTGTTATTTACATTGTTTGTCCTCTCAGTAGTTTAAATCTTATCACTTCCTTGCATCCCTATCTTTTGTTGTTTCTTTATTATTCGGTTAGATTTAGGATCTAAGATCATCATATTGTCAAACCTGATAAATTGAAAGATACAGTTTCTTGTAGTAAGGTCCGATTGTGATTACCGAAATTTTCACATATTATCTGAGTTGTTTATGCATTATTATGACCTAACACCCGAGAGACCTTGGGGTGATTTTTAGTAATTTATTATTGAGGATTACCTTTCAAGAGATAGAATATTGTATTCTGTCTGAGTTGTTGTTGTGCAGAAAACACCATCAATAGATTGGGCGGCTAGAAGGAGGCTGAATGAGCTCACTTGGTCATTTCTTGAATGCCATCTCCCCATAGAGATATAGGAGGAATACCAGATCTACCACAGGAGAGGAAGATTTAGAAGAGCTACAATTCCCCTCTAGGTCAAGAAGGACCCGAGAAAGGGGAGAATCATCATCACCCATCTCCTCACCAACATCGTCCATATCTTCACATCCTGAGGTTGAGGCTATACCCATTCCTGAGGTCGTTCCTGTCCAACAGCCTCAGCCTGTAAATAATCAACCACCACCGCCACCCCCACTTTTACCAATGGCTTTCCTTGCCAACAATCCATCGCCCCTATTCTTCCAAGCCTACAATGTTATGCCCAAAAACCCTGAGCACTTCTGTTCAAAATTCCATACTAATGACCCAAACAGGACTGCTGAAGAACACCTAAGGATTTTCCAAACCTGTCTCAAGGACAGGGGGATAGTTCATGAGGATGTTGCTTGCAGGTTGTTTCCCTATTCACTAGGAGAGGAGGCCTTTTACTGGTATAACCATCTTCCTGCTGGTTCGATTCTTAATTGGAATGACCTTGAAACTGCCTTTTTACAAAAGTTTCGAATACCCATTAGTGCCAACGAGTTATACCTACAATTCATCAAAGTCAAGAGAGAGGTTAATGAGCCGATAGCCAGTTTCAATAATAGGTTCCACCGGGCATTCACCAGGTTGCAAGACCCATATGTTTTGGGCGATAGATGCGCCTAGGGGTATATTATGAGCTGGATATGACAACCTTTTTGAAATGGAGACCTAACCCTCCGGGTACCTGACTAATGCTTATCTGATTTTATCGAGCAAATGAGATCGGAACCAACTTTTGGCGGGTATTACCTTCTACGGGACGATTGCACATCCTAACGAGGATTGAGAGGCGATGCATCGAGGCCCTCACCGTCCTTACCCTAATTATGAACCCGGTTCCCCATACCTATGGTACCACACCCTGGTCATCCCATGAACCAAATCTCTCCTATGACAAACTTCCCTCAACAACAAGTCAACCAACCCATGTATCAGCCACAGTAGAATAGCTTCCCTGCTTATCTGCAGAATTCTGAGGTGTTGCATTAGTCATGGGATTACATACAATGCATGTCCCTCCTGAATGCTTTGAGGCCAGGATCCCTTGCAAGATCCCAGCCAGGAGAGGATTGATGAAATGGCTGAGCAAATAAAAAAGTTAAATCTAGAGGTGACTTACTTGAGAAATCAGAACAGTCAACTGCAAGCTTCCCAGAAGGGAATGCAATCTAATCAGAACAGAGAGTTTTCACAAGGACAAAATTTTAATAGGGGATAGCGTAATGATAGAGGGTTCTATAATGATAGGGGATATAACCAGGATAGGGGTTACAACAATGACAGAGGTTTCAATAATGAAAGGAGGAAGAATTTTGATAGAGGCCAAGGAAGTGGATCAGGATTTGATAAAAGGCCGCCACAGGGACAGAATAGAACTTGGAACACAGGGCCCAATAATGGAGGAGTCCCTACCCCATTGGATCAGCCTGCTAATAATATTGTTAATCAGTCTGTAAACCAACCAGTCAGTCAAGACAAACCTCCTACTAGTGTGTACCTGGCTGAAGCGGCCTTATCAGGGTGGTGCAGACTCCACAAAATGATCCAGCATTCAGAATTGGAATGTCCAGAGTTCCAAACTGCTACCTCCATTTTTCAATATGAGGTAGAGAATAATGTTAATGGATAGGATATGGTTCCTTCTAATTCCTATGATTCTCCTATGCTGGTGTTGAATCATGCTCCTTTTCTAGCCAGCCAGAAAAATGTACCAGAAGAACCTGATTCCCAGGAAGTCGAGACAAATCAGATTTGTAATGGAGATCAGGTTGCTCAGCTATTCAATGAAGAAATGAATGACAATGGCCCCCTCGATCAGTAGGGAGCTTATGTTGAAGAAGTTCAGATGTTTCAGAGACAAGGATTGAGGGATATGCCTCATAGACGTCCACAGCCTGGAGGACCTTTCACCACCTCCATTCCTCCCAACAACTTCAGTACCCCTCCAGATCCTAATGCTAGTAACAATCTATCCTATCCACATGTCTCAAAGCAGTACTTTTCGAAGGACAAACAGGCTCAAACTAAACCACAGAAGGAAAAGGCTATTCAAGCTAGCAAGGATAAGGTGGAGGAACCATCTAAGGAAGTCTGTACTGATATGAGTGAGGAGCAGATGGCTTCATATGTAGCAGAGGAATTCAACAAACTAAAGGTAAATCTTTCTACATTTGAGTTGTTAAGGTTCCCTGCAATTAGGAAGGTTGTCTTAGGTATCTATGATGCAAATTCAAAGTTATTGGATAAGTCTTCTAGTGAATATGTCGGCCAGACTTCCAGTTTTCAGTCTGTGAACACACAAAACTAGACACAGAATCGGACTAACCCGCCCCCTGGAGATAAGGGAAAAGAAAAGGATAGGACTTAAGTGGCCCAGGTGGACACTCAGCCCACCTTGTTTCAAGGAAAGACAGAAACTCCACCATTCCTGATATCAGTCTGAATCTTCGGTAAGAACCTTCACAATTGCTTGTTAGATTCTGGTGCTTCCACCAACGTGATGCCTCTTGGAGTTTGTAGGGATCTAGGAATTACACCTGCTGATTCCCAGAAGAAGGTCACTCAGTTAGACAGAACTGAAGTGAGTGTGGTAGGAGAACTTAACATGATCCAGATGTAGATAGCTTCTGATCCAAGGATTCAGCAGGTTATCAATATCCAGGTAGCCGATATTCCTGATGCATATGGTTTGATTCTAGGAAGAGAGTTCACCAAGGCTTTGAATGGATATGTGTCCACTGATCACTCTTACATGTGGCTTCCATGGAAAGGAGTGCCTAATCAAATCAGGATTGAGAGAGAACCCCGAATGAAGTACATGATTACTGAATACCAAAAGACTTCAACAGAACTACTGATATCAGAGGTTGGAATGGGAAATTACCTGTTATCAGCTCAATACGAAAAATCAAACGTAGAAGAGGTGTTGATGCTACACTCGATGCCTATGGATGTTGAGACAGGGTCCAATCATGTTGAGGTTCTGACAGAATTAGTCGAAAAAGAGGAAGAACCTGAAGACAAACAAATTAGCTTATTGAATGATTTCCAGGAATTCATTAGGCAATGTATGGAGAACCAGAATCACCTGGGAAAGAGGACAAGCTTTAAGGAGTTACTCTTACCAAATTGGTGTAGAGTCCACAATGCTTCTCACTCAGAGTTGGAATGTTGTCTATGTCAGACAGCAGTAAAACAAGTACAAAAATGCATGAATCCAGCTCAAGCGGTTAAGGCAGACGAGCAGAATGTTCAAGAAGAGTGCGAAATCTAGAAACCTGTGGTGACTGAGGCAGCCTCTAACACTGATAAACCAAAAGACAGAATGAAGAAAAATACCACTGCAGAATGCTGGACTCTCAAATTCGATGGATCCAAATCCAAGCATGGAGCTGGAGCAGGGTTTGAGCTGATCAGTCCAAAAGGTAAAAATTTCTTTGCAGCTCATAAGCTTCAATTCCATTGCACCAATAATGTAGCTGAGTATGAAGCTTTAATTCATGGGCTCCTTATGGCACTCAAGAAAAAGGTCAAGATTCTACAAGTTTTTGGAGATTCAGAATTAGTAGTCAAACAAGTAAGAAAGCAGTATTCATGTCATGATAGGAGAATGACCAACTATAGGCATAGAGTGTGGGACCTCATTGAGGGATTTGATGCTTTTAATATCCAACTGATCCTACGAAAAAAGAATCAAACTACCGATTCTCTGGCTCAAGCAGTCAGTACTCTTCAGCCTCTGTCTCTGTCAGGACTGAAGAAGTTTACTGTTGAATTAACTCCTGTGCCATCAGTCCCAGATAATGTGACTAATTTTTAGGTGTTTGAGGATGATAAACACATCCTGGACTTTATTACAAATACAGATGTCTTTGCTTCACAGATCATTGATGAAACAGAACCTCAGGAAGCAGAATTGGATCTAGAGGGTGTGCTGAATTTGAAGTCCAACACTATTCCAAGGGGAATGGTACAGTTAGAGAGAATTTTCGACATGGACAAGATTAGATACCAAGAGCGAGACTCCAAGAAGGATTCAATCAGTGGACGGTGTGACCCTCACAATGTGGGTACTGAGGATAATATCAAGAATATTTTCATTGGCAAGGTCTGCACTCCTGAAGAAAGACAGGGTATAATCAGAGCCCTATACGATTTTCCAGATATAGTGGCATGGGGTTATGAAGACCTAAAGACTTACGATACATCCATCATAACTCATACCATACCTCTGAAGCCAGGTGCTAAGCCTTTTAGACAGAGACAGAGACCTGTCAACGCATTGTTGGAACCAGTCATACAGAAAGAGGTTCAGAAGTTGCTATTTGCCAGGATTATATTTCCTATTAGGCATTCAACGTGGGTGGCAAATCTGGTTCCAGTAAGAAAGAAGAATGGTGAAATAAGACTCTGTGTTGACTTCAGAAATCTGAACAGGTCATCAGAAAAAGATAACTACCCAGTTCCCTCTTTGGATGAAGTGCTACAAGTGGTCAATGGATCGCAGATGATGTCCTTTCTGGACGGTTATTCAGGGTATAATCAAGTGATGGTTCAGTACGAGGACAGACACAAGACTGCCTTTACAACTAAGTGGGGAACCTTTGCTTACAGGAGGATGCCATTTGGGCTTATCAATGCAGGGGCTACATTCTAGCGAGCTATGGACATTGCTTTCAAAGACATCATAGGGAAGTGCATTATCATTTACATGGATGATCTGACTGTTTTCTCCAAAAATAGAGGGGATCATATCTCGGATCTACGTAAAGTATTCCAGAAGTGCAGAGAATTTGGCATCTCCTTGAATCCCAAGAAGTGCATCTTCAGAGTTACAGAAGGAAAGCTATTGGGGCATGTGATATCAAAGAAAGGAATTGCTATAGATCCAGAGAGGGTGGAAGCCATCCTGAAAATTCAGCCGCTTGCCAGCAAAAAAGAGATGAAGTCCTTCTTTGGTAAGATTAACTTTGTCAAAAAATTTATCACAGGATTTGCTGAGATTGTGAAGCCATTGAATGCTATGTTGAAACAAGATGCCAAGGTCGAATGGACTACAGAAGCAAAGGAGGCCTTTGCAGAAATTAAGAGAGCCATCACCGACACTCCAGTATTGGTGAGTCCAGACTACAATAAGCCCTTTTATATCTATTCCTTTGCTTCCAACCATTCATGTGCTGGAATGCTGACACAAAAATCTGATGAGGGGAATGAGCATCCCATCGCTTTCATGAGTGCACCATTAAAGGATGCTGAGTTGAAATACCCAAGTGTGGAGAAGCAAGCATATACCCTTGTTCGAGCAGTGAAGAAATTTAGGCATTATATCCTCAGAAATAAGGTGTTTGCAATTGTTCCTGATTCTGCAGTTAAGTTATTGCTGATGCAAAATGAGTTAGGGGAGCCAGTAGCCAAATGGGCACCATGCTCAGAACATGACATTGAGATCCAGCCAATGGTTTCTGTAGGGCAAGACTTCACCTGCACTCTATGGTAGAGATAGGGCCCCGAATTGTCTGCTCAATTATAATGTCAAGTTGGAAGAAGTTTCTCCAGAGGGCTAGTATGATGATATAGTCTATTATCTACTGAATCAACGACCTCCAACACACCTTAATGCAGTACAGAGGTGAGCTTTAAGGCTGAAAAGTGACAGCTTCATGCTAAAAGGAGCTGTCCTATACAAGAAGAATCATGAAGGTATTTATTTGAGGTGCCTTGGAAGATAGGAAGCTGAAAGGGTAATGAGTGAATTTCATGAGAAATATGGTACTGGTCATGGTTCTACGATTGCTACTGCGAATCAAATTTTGAGGGTAGGGTACTACTGGCCTACACTGTTCAAGGATGTTCATCA
>VDFB02087131.1:0-23490 GCA_007258455.2 Sequoia sempervirens | reverse complement strand
ATATATATATATATATATCAGTAGTAAACTCAAGAATAGTAAGACAACAAATCCTATGGTCCAGACCTAGTCCTCGAGGGCTCGTCTCAGAGGACCTTTCCTACGTATATATTTACCAGAGACGCCGTAGTTTGAAAAATAGACTTCAACCATCTCACACATGGTTAGATATCAAAGGATAACCCTTAGGTCCAAGGATGGCTCTACCACAATCACACTCATAACCCAATAACACTAACATACTCTAAACTCAATTCTCTACTCAACTTCATATTATGCCTCTAATACATTAATTAAAAACTAAAAGAGTGGGTACGCAACCCTTTTCTATGACCCTTTTCCCCAAGTAGTTTCATAGTCGGCTGCCACCCACTTAGGTGAAGTTGGGGATTGAAGAATTGGGTAAAAATAGACTAGGAAACACACTCCAAGAATATTCTCTTGACTGCTAAGTTTGCAAAAGAAAAATTTTCCATGCTCACCTATATCCTAGGTTTATCCCCCATGATTCAATAATTCTCGAATGACCAATAATGACACATTACAACAAGGTTTAACTCCCAACAAAAATCCTCAATGGAATAGAAAATACATAAAAACAAATGGAAAACAATGGTTAATCTATAAGGGATCCTTTACCATATAGGGTAATGATTAACAGACCCAATTATAACACTACACAAGGATCACCTAACAAAACAGGCTCACCAAGTATCATCTAGGATGATGACAAGCATATCATGTCTTAAATACATGATTATAATGATGTTTGTGGTTTAAAACCAACAATACAATGATGACAATGTAATTAATAATATTAGGAGGTTCCTCTCACTATAAAAATAAAATTATTAAATTGATATAATAATTAATTTACTCTCAATTAAACTAATCCTTGTCGCCATTATTCAAAATAATAAATAGGTGATGTAACCCAGACTATCTACATTATTTCACAACCAAATATTATTCATGACATTAACTATTCAACTAGAACTCAATATGTTTCCACCTGTACCATAGATTTTTGGCTCCCACTTGCTTTCTAACTATCCTAGGGTTTTTCACCTAGAAGGAGAAAGATGGGCCAAAAATGCTTAGGTTACATTCAAAGTTAATGTAATATGGATAGAATAAGGATGCAATATTCCTAGATATAATTTTTGAATGCAAAAAACCAACAAGATTGATTGATTAATGAATAGAAGCTAAAGGAAAACATCTTGTTTGAAAACATATTGTGTAATGCAACAATGAACTAAAAAACAAATGCAAAGCTAAACAAAAATGGATGGAACTTGAAGTGTTCACTTGGAACCTTGAAGGAGACTAGAAATTGCTTCTAAAACACTATTGATGCTGATTTTCAGGCTTGGAGGGACTCATTCGCCATTTTGGGTGAATCAGTCCAAGTTCTGTAAAACTGAACTAGAGCCCGTTTCCAACAAAAGGGTATCCAGAAATGTAGAAAACTAAAAATTGACTCTGGAGTGGGACTCGTTTTCCGCCCATGGAAAATTATTCCACTTTTTAATTTTTGAATATTCAAAGGTTGATTTTGGAGCTTTCAGTCTACACTTCAGCTTCCTACAGGTGTATGCTTCTGAAACTATCATATTCGGCCCTGAAAGTGACTTTTTGTTGATATTTTGACTTGAATGATGAAGATATGACTTGGATGACTTTGAAATATAATCTTCAATGATTCTTAAGCCTCCAAGAGTCCTAAATCTGCAACCATACAAGACAAGAGAGGAAGAAATGTTGAATGTTAGAGCATGGGCGTTTTCCTTAGTCAAACCCCTTTTAGTTAATTAAACCAAAGTGATGAAATAAAGTAATGAATCATGCAAAAATGGAGATTTTTACCTTTCCATGATGATTTATCTTGCAATTCTACAGCAATACATGAAGATTCAGCCCTTGAATGATTTAGAAAGCTAACTTGATGATTTCTAATGAAGAAACCCTCGCTTGCTTGACTTGGATGAGAAGATAGATGATAAATAAATGATAAGAGATGTGTGAATGGGATAATGGATATAAAAATGAGGTTAAAAATACTTATTTATAGAAAATTGTTCCTTAGTACCTAATTATACCTCATCACAGGCCGACATCAAGAAAAATTGAACTTAAAACCTAATTTTTCCTACTCAATGGGTCCCATAGGGGTCATTTTTGCTAACTGGAATGTTGAGAAATAAGAAAATTAGGCTTATATGATGACTATGTCCATTATTTGATCAAATTATGCCTCAAGATGCACAATATGGGGTCATAGGGACCTATTAATGATGATGTGAATGCCAAATAGGGCTTGGGAAACATAATTCAATGTGAAAGTGAAATTAAATACACTTTACAACACTAAAATGAGGTCCACATAGCCTAGAAAGGCACAAGAACCAATGTGAACATGCAAGACACATTACAACACTTGGTTAAAGTTAAATTTACTTTACAATCCTTCTAAATTAATGTGAAGATGTAATTAAACATGTTTTATAATGTTGAATTAAGGATAAATAGGTTCATTAGGTCTAGAAAAGTGTGAAAGTCCTTTACAAGACTGTACAACACCTTCACAAGACATTGATAAACACATTTTATTCAGTGTAGAAGGGTCCAAGACCTAGTGTGGATGCATGAAATTCCTCACAACACTTGAATCAATGCCTCATTAAGTCAATTTATCATGAATTATTCTCATGTCAAGAAAAGGGTCCTTTTTTCTACGGCACATTTAGCCCCCACTTTAGTGAGAGGATGAACCTATTTCAAAATCACACTAAAGTAGAAATTCAAGAGAGATCCACATTTAAAGATGCAGATGACAAATAATGACAAAGATCAAGGAGGTTGAACAAGCCCCCAGCATCGAAGATCCTAAGTCAAACCATCGAGATACAAAATCATGCAGTGACAAGAATGATGGATGGGGTGGAAAAGATGTACTCACTCTCGGCTAATGGAACTTCTCAGTTGTCCGCCAGGTGAGAAAGGCCAAAAGGTATACTCACTTTGGGGCCATAGAACTTCTGGTTTTCTGTGGGGTGAGAAATATCAAAAAGAAGATAAATACGCTAGTTGGTATGCACTCACAAACACAAAAGTGGCTATGGGGAAAAGTCATGCCACTAGTTGGGATTCCCGCTCAACCATGTCAAAGTTATACCGCCTGATAACTTTAACAATGTGCCACAAAGCAAAAGGAAAAGGTGTCGATTCAAGCTTCATGAGACAAGAAAAGATTTGTACTCATGAAAAAACAAGATGGCACCATAGGCATGTAAGTTGTGTTATGCAAGGTGGCCATACAAAATGAAACAATGTAAAATGTAAAGTGTAAAAATGTAATGTGAAAGAAGTTAAAAGGAGTCTTGTTCATTTATGTAAGGTCAATCACTTAGGGAACATTGTGTCTAATGTCTCCAAGAGAGGACCAATCAAAGGATTGTCTATTCACAACTTAGGGGATGTAGTTCGTCACATCAAACCACAAAGAGGAATGTAATATGCTAAGAAATATCACACTTATGAAGGAAATTACACCCAATGTCATCCACAAAGTAATAAAAACATCATAGAAATGACAAGGCTACACTAGGAACAAAGAATGCAAATGACTTATGATATTGTATGCCCCCCACTTTAAAGTAGATGCAAGCACCCGTACTGTAAGAAATTGCTTTAAAGTAGAAGAAGAGAGAAGAAGACATGAGAGCTTACTCGAAAAGACCTATGCCAAGTCATGTTTCTGATAAGCTACGTCATGAAGAAAGGGTAGTATGTCACATGCGAGTCAATCTTAAGACATGTCGTCCACATCCCAAGCTTGCTCTTATACATTGATGAAAGGTTAATGACTAGGTCAAAAGAGACAGCGACAAGTGACATATGAGGACAAGGCTATTAGACCCCTTGCCCCCCACTGAGTGTAGGACAAGGATGAGTCTAGAATGGAACACAATGTTGTTTGGGTGGAGATTGGGATATTGTACACCCTCGCTTAAAGGTAGGTGTGCAACTCCAATCACTACTAAAACTTGTGTCTGAAAAGGAATTGTTTGTATATGACTCTTTGGACCATGAGGGTGAGATTTTGGGAATGTTATGGAAAGGAGGTGTAGAATCTAACGACCACCAATTATCATGAAATATTTTTTTTGTAGGTGTATAATTAGCATAAACTTTGATAGGTTCAAGTTTGGATGGAGGGATGAAAGGATTAGGGGAGTTGGAAATGTTCAGATCAATTGACACATAGCTCCACTCATCTACATCAATCGTGTATATCTTGTTGTTGTATTAAATCTTCATGACACGGTGAAAGGTAGATGGGACTCCTTTCATAGAATGAATCCATGGTCTACCTAGGATAAGATTGTATGGAAGGGGTTCTTGCATGATATGGATAGAGGTAGGCAACACGACAGGTCCAACCTCAAGAGGTAATGTGATCATCCCAAGTGGTTTCCTATCAACATTGTCAAAGCCATGAATATGAACATCATTAAGTTGAATGAGCTTTGTGTCCATGCCAAGTTTGTGTAGGAGATCCATGCTACAAACATTAATGATCACCTTTATCAAAGCAAGGGATCATTTTTGTGTTGAATCTCAAGTGAGGGTAATTCATGTTTAGGGAATGTGGTTTATGTCTCGGTGGCTTGTATGGGACAAGGGGGGGATGTTACATGATTTGGTTTTATGTAAGATTGTATCTCTTCCTTCTGTACTTCAAACATTTCATGGAAGAGAAGTTTGACTATCAGTGAGAGCTGAATGAGTTCCCATACAGAGATATCAGCAGGAGTCTTTTTAAGATATTCAACACTAGGCACTTTTTGAGGAAAAGGTAATGGTAATGGTGTAGGAGTGGTGTGTGGTCCTCTAGATGTTTGAGCCACTAAGTTACAACTTAGCAGTTGAAAAACATTGTTATGAGTAGATTGCATGATGGATTGCAAGACAATTCTGAATGTTTTTTGTTTTTCACTAATGGAAGGTGACTTAGGAATCTCACGAATTAAAGGAGATTATACTTGTGTCGTCATAACCTCAAAAAAATTGTCTTGATTTACATGATATGTTGGTGAAGGGGATTCTAATACCACTTGATTATCATCTTCTAAGGAAAGGCTAGCGGTTGAAGGATGTGTGCCCATGGTCATATTGATTTGCCTTATAATATTCTCCCTAGGAGAAGAGTTGTTAGAAGAACTACAAGCCAAATGTTGTTGACATTCAAAGTTTGGTTATTCTAAAATAACTTCATTGATAGTAGGGGAATGATCAATGGGTGAATGATTGTGCTCCATAAGGGTTTCCCTAAGAGAAGGAGGACAATGAAAATATTCATAACGTTCCTCAAACAAAGCATCAACTTCATAACTATGAGAGACACTTGGAGAAGGGAAAATGTTATTATCATGCTTGTTTATGTTTAAGTTGGCTTGTTGGTAAATGTCTTGTCCACTAAGGGGGCTAAAAGGAGAGAAACAACTTAGATTCTCAACACTCTCATTGATTGGTTCTTCTATTACCAAAATATCTTCTTTGGCAATAGGAGAGATATTAGGAGAAGAAGAAATATGATCGTGAGGAATGGTCAAAGTTGTAGTCTCTTGCACTAAAACACTCTCATAGGGAGGGGATAGGAAGTGTTTCTTAACATGTTTACATATGCAAGGTACAAGCATTGTGTGAATAAGAATGAAAAGAAAATGTAGCCATTTCATGCAATGTTTCAACAATAGGAACAATGTATATGCAAAGGTACAAAACATTCTTATCCAATATATGCAAGATTTGAAGAATGCAAACAATGTACATGCAAGAATGAAAAGAAATTTTAACAAACTAATGCAAAGTTTTAGGAATAGAAATATTGTATATGAAAAAGTGAAAAGTGATTTTATCAATGCTATGCAAAATTGCAGAAATAGAAACATTTTGAGATCTAATGATGCTTGGAATTGAAGTGATTGGAAAGATGACTATCTTAAATTGATGTTTTTGAGATAAATGCATAAAATAAATTCTCCATAAACCTTCCAGAATTATACTATATGATACTAGGAGCCTTAGGAAGCATAGAAATGAGATTTCAGATATTGTTTCAGTCAGTGAAAAATCTGTACAAGGACTAATTCGCCACAGATGGTGAATGAGTCCCAGTAGGGGTGTTTTGCAATTTTTTTTGAAATTAGGAATGGTTTGTGATGTGTTTGATGTTGTAAGGTGTAGACCTAAGATGGAGATGTAGAATTTTAGAGATTTTTGAGGAAATTGTATCCATAAAGGCACACTAAACGCACTTTTTTCTAATGTAAAAATTTGAAACTAAACAATGCATGAAATGAGCTATTTTGAGTGAGAACTAGTGAAATGCATGCTACAGAAATGTAACTGATTGATATATACAAGTTAAGGCACCAAAAAAAATCCTAAAAAAACATTTCTAAGTTCTAGAAAATGTTGTTTCAGGGGTCAAAAGGGACTGATTCGCCCAGGGTGGCAAATGAGTCCCATTATGGACTTTTTTCAGAATTTTCAAAAAAAATTGAGGGATTTTGATGTATTCTAAGTGTTATGATGCAGTCCTAAGTGAAAGATGCAAAATTTTAGAAAATTTAAATAAATGTAGATGCCAAAAATGCAACCTACATTCACTTTTCATGAATGCAAAATTTAACACCTAACATGCAAATGAATCATGTAAATCCTAATGCAAGTTAAATCTATGATGATGGAGAACACCAAATCAAAAAAGAGAAGTATTCAAAAAGTAGTTTCAGCAAAATGTAGCATATATTTTTGGCTCCCACTTGCTTTCTAGCTCTTCTAGGGTTTTTCACCTAGAAAGAGAAAGATGGGCCAAAAATGCTTATTTTATATTCACGGTCAATGCAATATGGATAGAATTAGGATGAAATATTCCTAGATATAATGCTTGAATGCATAAAACCAACAAGACTAATTGATTAATGAATAGAAACTAAAGGAAAACAACTCATTTGAAAACACATCGTGTAATGCAACAATGAACTAAAAAACAAATGCAAAGCTAAACAGAAATGGATGAAACTTGAAGTGTGCACCTGGAACCTCAAAAGAGACTGGAAATTTCTTCTAAAATTCTACTGATGCTAATTTCTAGGCCTGGAGGGACTCATTCGCCATTCTGGGCGAATCAGTCCCAGTTCTATAAAACTAAACCAGAGCTCGTTTCAGACAAAAGGGTATCCAAAAATGCAGAAAACCAAAAATTGACGCTAGAGTGGAACTCATTTTCCACCCATGGTGAATCAGTCCACTTTTTTAATTTTGAATATTCAAAGGGTGATTCTGGAGCTTTCAATCTGCACTTCGGCTTCCTACAGGTGTTTGCTTACAAAACTGTCGTATTCGGGCCTGAAAGTGACTTTTTGTTGATATTTTGACTTGAATGATGAAGAGATGACTTGGATGAATTTGAAACATAATCTTCAATTATTCTTAAGCCTCCAATAGTCCTAAATCTGTAAACATACAAGACAAGAGATCGAAGAAATGTTGAATGTTAGGGCATGGGGGTTTGCCTTAGTCAAACCCCTTTTAGGTAATTAAACCAAAGTGATGAAATAAAGTAATGAAACATGCAAAAATGGAGATGCTTACCTTTCCATGATGATTTATCCTTAAAATATACAACAATACATGAAGATTTGGCCCTTGAATGCTTCAGAAAGCTAACTTGATGACTTATATTGAAGAAACCCTAGCTTGCTTGGCTTGGATGAGAAGATAGATGATAAATAAATGATAAGAGATGTGTGAATGAGATAATGGATGTAAAAATGAGGGTAAAAACACTTATTTATAGAAAATTGTGCCTTAGTACTCAATTATACCTCATCACAGGCTGACAATAAGAAAAATTAAACTTAAAACCTAATTTTTCTCGCTCAAACCTCAAAAATGACTCAAAATGGGACTCATTCACCACTAATGGTGAATGGATCCCACCTAGATGGGAATAATTTTCCACTAATGGTGAATAGGTCCCATAGGGGTCA
The DNA here is from genome assembly GCA_007258455.2 of Sequoia sempervirens. NCBI lineage: Eukaryota > Viridiplantae > Streptophyta > Pinopsida > Cupressales > Cupressaceae > Sequoia > Sequoia sempervirens. The sequence continues at coordinate 15,427 of VDFB02087131.1, read as the reverse complement.
TTTGTGCTAGATGGAATGTTGAGAAATAAGAAAATTGGGCTTATATGATGACTATGTCAGTTATTTGATCAAATTATGCCTCGGGATGCACAATATGGGGTCATAGGGACATATTAATGATGATGTGTATGTCAAATAGGTATTGGGACACATAATTCAATGTGAAAGTGTAATTAAATACACTTTACAACACTAAAACGAGGTTCTCACAGCCTAGAAAGGCACAAGAACCAATGTGAACATGCAAGACACATTACAACACTTGGTTAAAGTTAAATTTACTTTACAAGCCTTCTAAATTAATGTGATGATGTAAATAAACATATTTTATAATGTTGAATTAAGGATAAATAGGTTCATTAGGTCTAGAAAAGCGTGAAAGTCCTTTCCAAGACTCTACAACACCTTCACAAGACATTGATAAACACATTTTATTCAATGTAGAAGGGTCCAAGACCTAGTGTGGATGCATAAAATGCCTCACAACACTTGAATCAAGGCCTCATTAGGTCAATTTATCATGAATTATTCTCATGTCAAGTAAAGGGTCCTTTTTTCTATGGCACACCACCATACTAGGTAAATTACATTTTACTAAAGAACCTACAAGCATTCATTATTTGGTAGTACTCCATACTTTAATAAATCAAAACCTTATCTTGAGTTTACTTAATATATGATTACATCATTAACTGAAATCATAGTCACTAGATCAAAAACAACAATGCTTCATACACTATAGTTCCAATGTGAATAAAACTAAATTCACCAACCAACCAAACATGGTTTTGTGTGTTCCAGTTAGAGTATGCAATCAAATCAATATAAATTATCTAATATAATCTAACATCAAGGTGAATTTAAAGCATTTATCTTTATAATTTAATTTTACATAGACCCTTTATTTAGGTTCCCAACTATTCCATCGCCTACATGCCATATATATCATCAGTTAATGATAAATTAATCAATAAAGTGATTTTATTCTATTTTATTATTTTATACTCTATCTATCTTTGTACATATTTACATATATAATATTTTGTGTACAAAATGTGGGTCATATTTAGGATATTCGAGATGTCCCTCAATATTTGAGGGAGATCATTATATCCTCAATGTTTTGAGATTGATTGAAAAGTGCAATCCAATATGATAATGGTAAGACCATGTTCCTTAGAAGTTCAAGATATTAAGTAAACAATATAATTTGAATTCTAATTTAAAAGTGAAGTTTTATTTAACTGCTTTTGATATGCATGAAGTTTGTCAAATGGATTAACTCTTCTCCCATAAAATCTTTATCTTTTTTATTTTCTAATAAACATTTAGTTTATATGCTTTATTTATTACAACTTATTTAACTTGATTTGATTACTAATAGAAAAAAGTATATAATTTCCAAATTTCCTCAATATTTATCTTAAATAGAATAAAGAAATAATAATGATTAATCCTATTAATATTTTATTTATCTTAAAAAGACTATCAAATAATGAAAAAGTTTAGTAATTTTCTATTATAAATAAGAGAATAATTAGTTTGCAGTAGAGCACATTTTGGAGAGCTCCAGTTTGAACTCCCTAAATAACAACCTATTTAGCAATCCCAAAACTTCTCTCAAAGATAGAAGCAAGACACATATCCCTTGAAAGGATGAAATTAAGAAGGTTTCAAACTAAAAGATGAAACATAGAATGCAACTACCCAGTAAGTATTGCCATGATTGTCACATGCTCTCTTTTCTAGAAGAATCAAAACTTGAAAGAGCATTCACAAAGATGCCATTTCCCACAGAAGGATCTAGATGGACAATTTGAACCAACTTCAATTATCTAGCTCAAACATCATACCCAAAATTTTGTACAGGGTAATGTATAGGCACTCCAAGCTCTCTGAAATGGATCTGCATCATATATAGAATGCATTTACTTGGTGCCTGCAAATCATATATGAACATACATCGAGGAGTATTTCTAGCAACTCTGCATCTTTATTTGGATCCTAAATTTTTTTGTAACTTATGTATTTTCTCAAACAATTGTGTAGATGTCAGTACGTGTGGTGAGGATTAAATGGTAAGGAGATTGATGAAAGATAGGGGAATTAAAAAGATACCGAGATGAAGTTGGATTGAAGGCCATAAAATGGTACTTTCTTTCTATGTATGAGACATATCATATTCATAGACATAGAAGATCAATGCAATTTTTGAAGGTGTTGGTTTGGTAGATTAAGGCAGTAGGGTAATTTCTAGATTCAAGACATTTACTTAATGCAGCGGAAGTAGGAAAAAAATGATTATTTATCTGCCACCATAGTGAGAAGTTGAAAATTGCATTTGCTTTGTTAAATCTACCCCTTGGAACAACTATTAAAACTGTTAAGAACCTTCGAGTATGTTCTCATGAAGATTACTAGTGATGCTAAATGAAACACTCTGAAAAATAGGCTTGCACTATACTGATTTGTGCCATATCAAATATCTAGTAATAATTTTAGGGACATCCACCAATGCATAAAAAAAGGGGAAATTTTTGTTAGATGATGTAATTTCAATTTCCTTGGTATATACATACGCAAAACGTAACAACATAGACAAGGCACGTGAACTATTTGATATAATTCCTTAAGGATTATGATCTCATGGAGTGCGATAATTGCAGGAGATGCACAAAATGGATTTGTTAAAAGAAAAAGAAAGTTTTAGACACTTTCAAGAAAATGCAAATAGTAGGTGTGAAGCCAATTTCCTAAACCTTTCCTAGTATTTTCTATGGTAAGGTATGCTACAGCTAAAAATGATGGCCTAGTGAATGCATAACTAGGCCCAAAACAAAATCATGTAAAACAATTTAAATTGCAGTCATAATAAGATGTGCAATGGTGATAGATTAACTTCAGTCGAGCTAGAATTTGAGGATAAATGGAATGAGATGTAACTAGGTGTTGAGATGCTGATGAAAATTCAAATGAACTTGAAGAGCAACAAAATTTCTTGTAGAATTATAAATGATAGAAGTAGATCGATGCAAACAATCTTGCAATTATATATTTTCAAAGACATTCCTCCCTTTTTGGATAGTAATCCTCCCCTTAACCCATAATTAACATTTATAATATATATATATCGTCCAAACAGGAAGGGAGGAATTAAAATAATAGTAAGATAACATTATCTAACATCCTGATGTATTGTCTAGCTTTCTAATTTTGTAAAAGAAATATTTATTTCCTATAGTAGTCCACAAACTAATCAATCGATATAGGAAAACAAATAAAGGTTCTTTACATGTAATGCACTTTTTTCAAAAGGGCTTCTAAATGTAACCACAAGCTCTCATGGTATTTATTATTCTAAAAATGCTTAGAAGAAACAACCGTATTTGAATACAACTTGCTACATTCTCCAATCTTCCTAGTTACACTACAACAATTTAAGGGTCAATTCTATCTATGCTTGAATACCCATTCTTTACTTCAAGAAGAATTACTTTGAACAATAACAATATTCAGCTTAGTAGCTATAATATATTGCCATTAATTGATTATAAAGAAAGCTTATTATGTCCTTGGATAAGAGACTCATCTAATGGAATTTTTGTAGAATCAATCTTTATAGTAAGCTTAAATCCTTCTTCTGGAGTGTCAACAATCTATACTTCAATGCCATAAGCTCCTTTTACAGCTTATCTTCAAATTCCACAAAATGGTAATCCATCTCTACAGGCATGCGATTTGTAGAATCTCAAGAAGAAAAGGGGGTTGGTGCATCTCAATCCCCAATCCCCCATTACTTTCCACCCCCTTCCATATTCACCTCCACTTTTCTCTGTGTCTACCACTGCCCTGCTAAAAAATTTAATTCCTCAATAAGGAAGCTTTTTTTTTATTTTTCACGATATTTTCATTATTTCTTTATCTGCCCCAACAATCTCCATTTCATTAACTTTCGTGGCTCTCGTACCTCTCCAAGGGTCATTATTAGGTGAAAATAATGGCCAGTTGGTGTGATAGATGGATCAATTGATATACAATAGAAACATATACAAATACGTACCATCCTCAAATGGGTCAAGTTAAAAATTATCTTGAAATCAATAATTGTCAATACTATATTTGACTAGCACACAAGATCTATGGCAGACTTATAAAATATTGTGCAAATTGCTGCAGCATGGCAGAGGATTTGCATTCTTGACCAAGTGAACCTAGGAAAGCTTATGTCCTCAAGCCTTCTGCCTTGATCATTGATTTACTGATACACATTTCCATTTGCAGAATTCTAAAAACTCTTCTATTTTTGATATATTGATTTATATTGTATAAGAACGAAAATGAGCATAAGTAGCATCCACACACACACACATATTTAGATATGTTAATAATGGTGCTATAACTATATAGTATTTACTATGAATAAAACATTAGTTGATACTGATTATAGGATTAAACATATATATATATATATATATATACACTCACATTCATCAATTAAAGGAATACAGTTTCAAAATCAAGAAATACACATAAAAACTTATATTTGCAATGGATACATAAACGGAAAGTTTACCTAGTAATGATACCTCTTACTATTTAAAAATTAAACTTCAATTTTTATTCAATATATTGTTGTTCTAATCCATATAACCATATGAAAAATATAAACCTATGTCAGTCATTAAATCTGCTTTAGATTAAAATTAAGCCCACATGATCTAGGTCTTCAATAATATTTTTAACTGTTATAATGGTCCATGACCATGGACCAACTTTTGTACCCCTTGAGCAATTAGGTACATTATTAATAGAACTTTATTTGATAATATAGTTTATAATTAAATATTCCAACAATTTAATAATTTGTATATAGTAAAATATTCACAATTATTGAACAAAAGGGAGGGGCCTTACAAGGGCCTTTACTATTTTGTTTCTATCTTTGATCATGAAAACTTTCCCAATAGAAACTTATCTTTTATCTAGGGAATCTCTTATATTGTGGGAATCACATTTACCTCCACTTGAATCTGAATTGGTTTTCTAAATTTTGGTTGTATTATCATGGTTGAATATTCTTTCTAAAGCAACCATCCCTTTAGTAATAGTGTTGGTCTTCAAATTTACAATACCATCTTCAACCATTTCAAATGGATCCATGTCACATTTATCTATGATTTGAGAATAAAGATCACATAATTGCTGATGAAGTTGAGGATATGTTGGTCATCCTCAAACACCTAGAAATTTATAGCATTTTTCTGGAGTTGATGGCATGGGAACTGTAGACACATAAAAATGACCTAGGCCTGCAAACTCTGTTTTACCACTTTCATCCTAGCATAATTATGACATTTAATTATGTCCTTGGTCCACATTTGACTATTAATTAAATAATACATTATTATTTAATTGATTCATGTCTCTTATATTCTTCATGGTTAATAAATAAATTATATTTAATTATTTGATACGTCACTAAGGGTCTATTATCTTCTTACATTTAAATAAATTTATTAATTTATTTAATTACTTTTGTTCATTTATTCTTCCTGATTATTAAATAAATGAATTTTATTCATTTATTGAATATGTCACTAATTCTCATAATTAAATAGATTTATTAATTTATTTAATTATTGGTCATGTCCTCTAAATTAAATAATTATTTAATTGCTAAATTTAACATTTCCCTCATTTTAAATGAATGAAATTATTTAAAATGATATCACATTCTTGAATGTCACTTCATATTGGTAAATAATTTGAAAATCAATTATTTATTATCACACAAAATCCATAATTTAAATTAATTTAATTCAAAATGGTAATCTTCTTCCAAAAATCAAGTAATTGAGAAAATTCTTGATTTTTCAAATATGCTTTTCAGTTTAACTCTTATCTCTTGATTTTTTGAATCTCAAAAATCAATCAGTCTTTATCGTCTTGATTTTTGAAAATCTTTAATTTTCTGACTAATTATCATGTTTATTCTCGATCACCAATTCAAGTTTTGCAAATGACATATTGAAAGCTCATTTAATGACTTTTCCCTAACCCTAATTAGGGATTGTCACATGAAATCTCATCCACTAATTTTTGGCTTTATCATCTTTTAATCTCGTCCATTCGTCCAAAATTGCATTTTCTATAAAATGCCAATTTTTCTCACATTTTCGATGACTCACGCTCATACTTACATGTTGCAACACTTATGATATTTTTCATATTCGATTTCATTAAGTTTTAGGAATTTATTGGTGTAGTCATTTGTCATAGTCATAGGCATAGTCATTGTTTGAATCTTCAAAGCTTGTTTAGGACATTGTTATAGTCAAAGATTTCTCACACACTCGATCTAAGGGCAACTGTGAACCTTGATATTTTATGCTACTCTAAATGTGCAAAATAACCAAGAAATATGAAATGATAAACTACCAAGGACACCTCAAGATTAGCCAAAAGAGAGTTAGAATAAGAAAGGAAATAGATAAACAAAATAGGACAATATCACCTTCCTTGTTGTTGGTTTCTCCTTGATTAGCCTTCGATTTGGATAGTTTGTGTGCTCCTTAGATGGTAGATTGAATGACTAAAATGCAAGATTCTATAGGCAAGATGATTAGCAAGGATGATTAGTTGATTGCAAATGCTTGAGGATTCAAATGGACAGCATGTAGTTATCAAAATGCAAAGTGTTGTGTAGGCAAATGGGCATACGTTGCTTCAATCTAAAGTCTTGTGGAAATGCCCTTGAGGAGGGGGTATTTATAGGAGAATTTGAATTCTCTAGAGAATTCAAGGGTCAAGATTGCTCCAACAAGGCCAAGATGAAGGGCTATGGTGGGTTGAGAACCCACAGGCCCTCACATCTTAGGAGGCTGTGGAGAGTGAAGTGGACAAGAGAGGATATAGAGGTGGAGATGAGTTGTGTCAAAAAGGTACATGAGGTGGAAAAGGACATGCACCTTGGGGGATGAGAGGATTTCCACAAAAGGGGATTTCTTGTCCCCAAGTGGGAGTGAAAGGGACATTTGAGGAATTTTAGAATTCCTCAAAAATCTACATGGGAAAAGGAAAGGTGGTTGGGGATATAAATATGAATTAAAATTCACATTCCTAGGAGGATCTAGAGGATAAAGGTGGGTCTCCAAAAGGTGGGGCTTGGTCACATGTGGAGATTGTGACAAGTCCAAGGTTGGTCACATGTGGAGATTGTGACAAGTCCAAGATTCTGAAGCCTTGGAAGGATGGAATGTGAATTAAAAATTCACACACATATAAAAGAGGGAAATCTAGGAAGAATAAAAAGGAATTAAAAATTCCTTGGAGAATGTTTAGGCTTAATTAATCAGTAATTAGAAGATAAATGGGGATTAAAAGCCAACTTGCAAAAGTTGGAGGATGTGACACATCCTAATCAAGGATTAGGCATGTGTACATCCTTAATGAAGAGATTAGGAAATGGATTAGGATTAGATGAAAATGACATGTGAGGAATTAAATAAATGTAATATTTATTTAATTTATTTGATGAAAAGAGGATTAAGGAGGGTAAGGTATTTAATTAAATACCTTAGGTATTTGGCAGAATTAAAGATATTAATTAAATAATAGTAATATTACTTAATTAACTCGGATAAGAGGATGTTTAGGCGAAAAGTGATAAATTTGGATAGAATTAAGTGTCCAAATTTGGATGTCTACATTTTCCCCTCTTTGAGATGGTGTTCACAGTAACATCATTTCAAAGAATATTAAAACATAGAACCTAGAAGATGGTTAGATTGGAAAAGATTCCCCAGTCATTCAAAGAAGTGACTAGGAAGGAAGATGATGGGGGTGAAGATGAAGAGTTAGGGATGAAGGATGCCCCCTCGAGAGGACATGCGGGGTTGAAAGGGAGCACAGTGTGTTCTCACCAGAAATAAATGATAGTGCAAGGGGAGATAGAGGAGGAAGATGATGCAAGGTGATGGGGGAAGAGAGGCAGGTATGGGGAGATGGATGAAGCACAAATAGATTTCAAAAGGTGATGTTGCCCCAGTCAAGGTACAAGCCAAAATGGGTTGATGATGGATGGAGTGTTGTCAATGAGAGAATTAAAGATCCCAAAACAACGTGAGGATAGGGAAGGATGCATCCCACTGAGTGGTATTGATGAGGGAAGGATACATCCCAAAACACCACTAAAGGATAGGGAGGAATACCTCCCGATAATGATGAAAGTGTTGTTGATGAGGGAAGGATACATCCCAAAACAACACCGAAGGGATAGGGAATGATAATAATGGATGATCAAGGCTTGTAACAAGACTGAGGATATGATTAGATGATTCAGGCTAAATGGAATGGATGGGGGTTGGATAGAGATGTGAGATAAGGATGAATGGATGGGGGAATACATGCAAGATGATAGAATAGAAAATGAAATGCAATCGTAATGCAATTTGCCATCTTCGAAGCACTGATTTTTGCTATAGCATAAGACACCAAGTGCCAGGGTATGTGGAACCAAGGCGAATTAGTGTCTAATGCATAAAACAAACACAACAGACAAGAAGGCTACCCCAACACCCCAAAGTCACAAAGACCTTGGTTGGGCCAGGTATTGAGATAACCACAAGCACAAAAGGATGCCCCAGCATAACACAAGACCTTGGAGATCTTGGTGGGTACTATGTGGGACAACCAAGAAGACACAAATAGACATAAAAATATCAAGATATGCCCCTATGTTGACCAATCAAAACACACCATAATATGATGGATTATGGTGGCCTTGACAAGTGATGATAGGGAGCGCCAATGATAAACAAAAGCCAAAAACATCAAAAGATCGCAATCACTTTCAAATGTACTTTGCCATAGGATCAAGGGGATAGATGGGATTGATGAGGTCTGTTAGGAAGGATACATCCTGTTGAGACCAAAGATGATGGATAGTAAAAGATCGTTATGACGCGGGATGTTCAAAATTGATGGGATCTCATGATACAAGTGGATCTCGTTTGTTAAGAACCAACTAGATAAAGGCATAGCTTGATGGCACGACACAAGGAAGACAAGACATGGGACTAACAAAACCTAAAGACCTAGGGGCTCGGGGGCCGATCAAAGATTAGCCTTGCCTACGTGAAAGCGCAGAGCTCTCGTAGTTCAGTGAAAGGTGGACGACTGACCAAGATGGAGACCTTGATGGATGGTAAAGATAGGATGGACGTAGTTCGACAAGACCAAAGGCAAACAATGGATAAAAGATGATAAGATGATAGGACAAGTGGATAAAAAGGTGGGACCGATACGACAAGATAGATAGACCTAGTGGATTGGATAGGATGATGACGATCACATAAAGCTCAGGGCTGGGATAGTTATCCAAATCATTAAAATGACTTGAAAGGATGAGATGAGTGATGAAAAGTGATAGGGACTGGAAATATGTGCAAGAGAAGTAGGAGTGATGACAAGTAGATAAATGACATTGGGTTGCATGGGGGGAGGTCTATAGCCAGATACCAATGATAAGGGATTGTGAGATGGGATGAGGACAAAGAGGAAAGAATGGATAGAGATATAGGGATGGGGATGAGAGGGATTTTTTGGATGGATAGGAATATAAGGATTGGGAGATGAAAGGGATGCTAGGATAGATGGATACGAAGATAAGGATGGGGAGATGGAAGGGATGCTGTGATAGATGAATAGGGACAGAAGGATTGGGAGATGAAAGGGATGCTAGGATAGATGGATACAAAGATAAGGATGGGGAGATGGAAGGGATGCTGTGACAGATGGATAGGGACAAAAGGATTGGGAGATGAAAGGGATGCTAGGATAGATGGATACGAAGATAAGGATGGGGAGATGGAAGGGATGCTGGGACAGATGGATAGGGACAAAAGGATGGGGAGATGGAAGAGATGCTATGATAGATGGATAGAGGGATGAAGGGATGTTATGATAGATGATTTCTCCAAGGACTATGTCACAAAGGAAGCAAATGCCCCCACTCTAGATATGTCATATATGAGGAGGCATGAGGGACAAAAGACAAGTGGATGGGAAGATAAATGAGATAACTAGATGAGAATAGGATGGGTGACTAAAGAATATGATAGAGCATGGATGAAGGGGATGTATACCAATAGGTGTCCAAAGCATGCATAGATATGTGCCCCTATTTTGATCAAAATCACAAGAAGGATTAAATGGGATATGATGGTAGGATGCAGAAGATAGGTGGGATTGTGGGGGATTTATGACGGATAATAGGAAGACGGGAGCATAGCTGGAAGCATAGCGGATGGAGGGAATGCATATCAGGAAGTTTCCCCCAAATGCAGATGGGGATTTATGCATGACGCCTGTTTGCCAGGTTTTCATATGGTACTTGTCCAAGGCGTTTGTTTGCCAAGTTTTCACCATTGGATGGATTATTTCTCTTTACTTATTATTTTTTTTATTGACTTTTTTGACTTTTTTTTTTTTGATTTTTTTTTTAGAAGATACATGATAAGGATATGGATGAAGGACTCAAGCATCAAGTTCTATACGAGGTAGTAAGAGCCCATGTTCGAACCGACTATTGGATGTTTGTACAACCTTATGAGGATAAATGGATTATGCAAGAGGATGAATTAGGGGGATTTGAGAGGGGAGATACATGGGATAATGGATGGGATGCTGCAAAGGGTATGGATGGAATGATGGGGTGGATATGTGATAGGGAGATGTGTTCAGGACCAACATTGGCACATGTGGGGGCGGATGTGAAAAGATAAGAGGATTAAGGGATGGAGAATGTGGGGATAATGGAGGAGATGGAATGGTGAACTTTGGAACATAAGGACCCAAAATAGACTTAGGAGATGAAAGGGGTGTATGACTATCTTTTGGATTAGCAACTTTGGATGTTCTTACAGATTTTTCATGTGATGGCATTGCCTCTTTTTTCTTTGGGATCCACATGGTTTTGATCTTTGCTTTGGTGGGCCTTTGCAGCCTATAGATTTGATTTGGATTTTGGATTTGGTTTTGCTTTGCTTTAACATGTCTTTTAGAAGGGACATGGGAAGCTTTAAATTCATGTGGATGCTTAGATTTATGCATTTTTTCTTTAACAGCCAAAGTGCTTTTTGTAGCAATGGGATGGGTGTGATTGGATGGATGATGTGGAGGACACATGAATGGAGGGATGGAGGTAGGATTTTTAGGATGATATGTGGATGGATGATGTATAGGTATGTGCCTTTTTTGATCCTGATTGGGGAACATGAGAGTGGGATAGTTATGATGGGTGACATGGATAGGTGATGGATGGATGAAAGGACGAATAGGACAAGATGGGGGAGGTGATTTTGGGATATAAGGGCCCAAAATAGACTTAGGACTTGGAGGATATGGGATGGGGGATGAGGGGACATAAGGACCCAATATGGATGGAGCGGATGAAGGAGGAAGATGGACGGTTGTTTTGAGGTGATATGATAGAAGAGGAGGGATGGCAACATATGATCTGGTGGAGCGATGGGAAGAGCTAACATTTCTTTTGGAAAAGGCTCGTTGAGGACATCTAGAGGTTTTACCAACATCTCTAGATTGCGAGTTGTGAGTACTACATCCAAGACCTTGTGGATACAAATGTTCTTTAGCTTGGATGGGCTCTATAATACCTTGCTCATGAAGGCCTAAACCTTTTCCTTGATAGTTCATTCGCTTGAGCATTCGATCTAGGACAAGATTTTTGTTATTCTGGAAGAATTATGCGAGTTCATTATTAGGGTGAAGAGGAGGGCTGGTGTATGCTTTGTTTTTCTCTACCAGGAGACCACCATGGAGGAATGTGAGAGGACCAAGGGGATATGCAAGTGGTGTGGGGATAGCATTTTTAGGCAATGATGGGGGATCATGAGAAGGAGATGATGGGATAGCAACATTAGGAAACAGAGTAGGGGCCATGATAGGATCTGGATTTGTGGTAGTATGATCATGCGATGGAGATGGAGATGGAGTAGTGGAAGCTTGGATGACAAGGGGATCATGGGATGGAATGGACGGGGGACTGTGATCTTGAGGTGGACTAGATGGGATGGTAGGAGCTTGATTTGGAGAAGGGGATATGCTGGCATGCTTTGGATTAGACTCTTGGCATGACTCAACATGTGCAGGAGGCATGATAATGGAGTCTTGTTGGGACTCTTCAAGTGGGGAAGATGGAGGGATGGAAGATTCATGAGGTTCATTAGAATGGGTTTTGGTGCTACTAGAAGTGGGAGGAGTGGATTGGAGTTGGGTATCTTCGATGGGTTGGGTAGATCTAGGAGTAGAGGGAGTGGATCAGAATTGGGTGTTTTCAATGGATTCGGTGGTTCTTGGAGTAGGAGGTGGGGGTTCAATGGATTTAGTGGGTTCAATGGTTTCAATGGTTTGAGTAGTACTAGGGGTGGTAACATCAATAATAGGTGTGGTATGGAGAAGGGTCTCATCACTAGTGACCGTGGATGATGGATCTAGATGGTATGGTTCCATGACTTCAAGATGTGGAGTTGAGGATGGCTTCTTTGTAATGAGTCCTTGGAGAACTTCTGAAATGAGACTTGCATATGGTTGGCTTGGCAGCTAGGGTGGTAGAAATGGATGAGGGATTATGGATTGGTGGGTAGGGTTAGATGGAGGAATGGGATTGAATGTAGGACTATAGTGAGAGTATGATAGGGGATTAGGATTGGATGGAGGACTAGGAGTAGATGGATGAATGGGATTGGATGGAGGACTAGGAGTAGATGGAGGACTGGGATTGGATGGAGGGTTAGGGTAAGGATATTGGAGTGATGAATTAAGATAGGGGGACATGGATTGTGGATTAGGACAAGAGGATATAGGTGGTGTAGTGGGACAAGAGGATGTGGGGGATGGATTATAATAAAGGTATGGGGATGATGGATTATGATGAGGAGACATGGATGTAGGATTAAGGTAAAAGGGGGTGGATGTAGAATTAGTACATGAAGATTGGGAAAGAGGATTACGATAGGGAGACATGGATGGGGAATTGTAATAGGAGTATTGGGATGGAAAATTAGGACAAGAGGATGTAGATGTTGTATAAGAGGATGATGTAGATGAAGGACATGACAAATATGGGGATGAAGAAGATACTGGATATCCATTGTCAAAGGTGGCATAAGGAGCATGATTAGGCGTGGATGAAGGTATAACAGGATAACTGGAAGGGGGGATTGGATTGTGGAAAGTGGGTGGAGAGATCTTACTAGTGACAATAGCATCAAGGGGATCTACGTCATATTCTTCTTGATCGACAAGACTTTCGTTATCGTCGTCCACATAATTAAGGTTTCCCTTGACTACTATTGATGGAGGATGAGGATTCATGATGATGAAAGGATAAATAGAATGGATCAAATATTTTGGACGGAGATGGACTAAAGCTCCAACCAGGATTTAAGTTAAGCTCAGATTAGGATTGGATTAAAACTTAGATTAGGATGATTGGATGATGTGATGGGATTGATTTTGATTTTGATGGGATTTGGATTTGGATTTGGATTTGGCAAGATTGGATTTTGATGGGATTGATTGGATTTGATTGGATTTAGATTAGATTTGGATTGGATTGGATTTGATTGGATTTGATATGAAAGATGTGGGAGAGGGATCTTAAGCTTGATCACGTGGGATTACCCTTAGTAACCCTAGAGCTTTGATTGATTAATAGGATGATTTCGGCACCGAATCCACCTTAAGCTAGGAATGGATTGATTGGGCCGAGGATGATAACTTACAACACCGAATTCACCTCAAGATGGAGGCAAATTGATTGGGGTTGAAGTTAAAGACTAGTAATCAAATTCAAGCACTATGGTCAATTTAGGTAACCACTTTGTAATACGAGGTTAGGACGGTTTGGTTATTGACGGTGTTTGAGGGTGTGAATGGTAATGTTGCAATGTTCGTTATGTGGGAGGGGGGTATGGACTTGTGAATGGAAAATTAAAATGAAAGGAGGGTGGATTAAAGATGATTGTGGAAAAAGAATGGAGATCTATGAAGATTTGAAGTGGTAGAGTAGGGATTTAAACGGATCCAAATGGTGATTTTGGGGGGGGGGCTTAGGGTGACAAAATGGAGGCTTAGGATGATGAGGTAATGGTTGTGAATGATTAAACGATGATTTAGAGGTCAAACGGATCCAAATGGGGCAGTTTCGGGGCGTTGTCAGCAAAATCAGGGGCGTAGGCAACGTTCTGCAGCGAATCAGGGGCGCTTCCACCCTTCTGAATCGGGGGGTGCTTCCACCCTTCTGCAGCAAAATCAGGGGCGCTTCCACCCTTCTGCAGCAAAATCAGGGGCGCTTCCGTCTTTCTGCGGCAAGGCAAAGGGCGCTTCCGCCTTTCTGCAGCGGGACAGAACTTGATTTCGATGGAAAAGGCTATTGCAAGGATGAAAAATGATAAAGTAAGGCCAAAATATCAAAGATTTCACAGGCTTTTCACAGAAAACACTTCAAACAAGCACAATCCTATGATTAATATTAAGGGTATGGCAAGGCAAAGTCTTTAATCTAGGATGCACAAGGCTTCTAGGGAGTTCTCGATATACTCTCGGTATGTGAGGCACAACCGTGAACACCAGTCTGTCACAAGCGTGAGTCGGGAACCCCAACGAGATACTGAAAGGCTCAGACCAACTCTTCACGTCTATCTAGGTATCACCCTAGCTTCGACACTCCGCCAATTACGACGCAACTGGATTGGGGTACAACTTTCGTTCTCCCCCCTTTATATACCCCGCCGGTACACATGGTTGGAATCGTCCCTTGGGGTGATGAAATCCCCAAGCAGGTCCCACTAGGAAGAAGACACTAACCGCTTCCAACTACTCCCCAGGCTCACACGAAGTGCAAGGGGAAAGCGAAAACAAGTTAATGCCCCCTTGGGTAATATAAAAGTAAACAATCACAGCAAACAGCAAAGTTCAATCCCCCTAATTAAACTATATTCGAAAACAGTAAAGATAAATCCTCTTTTTTTTTTTTTTATCAAGTAACTGGCCCTGCAAGCAAACGTTAGCTATCTTCTCCTTCGTCCTTGGTCAATTTTTGCCACAAAATGCTGCAAAACGTTAGCAAAAAACACCAATATCCTTGCCAAAATGATGTTAGAGGGTTACTATTTGAAAACAACAAAAAATAGGAGCAAAAATGAAGCAAAAATGACTGTTTTACCTTCCGAACTGTGCTGTTTTGGGGTGCTTCCGCCCTTCTGCAGTAAAAATCAGGGCACTTCCGCCTTTCTGCGGCAAGGCAGAGGGCGCTTCCGCCTTTCTGCAGCAAGACAGGGGCGTTGCGTACAAGGCGGGGCGCTGCGTACTAAGTGGGGCGCTGAGTACAAGGTGGGGGCACTGC
>VDFB02087130.1:0-21905 GCA_007258455.2 Sequoia sempervirens | reverse complement strand
ACCTCTTCCTCCTTTTTGATTATTGTGAACGGGGAACCTTCAGAGCTTTTTGGGGCTTCTAGGGGCCTTCATAGGGAGATCCACTCTCTCCTTATTTGTTTATTATTATGGTGGAGGGGTTGGGTCGGCTTCTTAAGTCTCGGGTTTCTCAAGGATTGATTCATGGTTGGTAGTGGGGGATGGGCTTGCCTATGCTTTCTCATCTCCAATTTGTCGATGACACCTCTCTTATGGTTTTGGCTCATATTAGGGAGGCTGAATCCTTCAGGGCAGCTTTGGACATCTACCTTACAGCTTCGGGCTTCAGGCCAGAAATTCAATGAGGAGAAGTTCTCTATATTATTTTTTAATACTCCTCATGCAATTCAATAGAGGATTGCTGTTATTCTGCGGTTTCAAATTGGGTCTCTTCCCTTTGTCTACTTGGGCATTCCTCTTGCTGTTGGTCATCAGCCTAGATCCTCTTGGCAGCTTTTTCTTGATAAGCTTAGGGGGAAGGTTACTCACTGGACCCATTGTTGGTTGTCTACTGCTACGCGTGTGACTCTTCTTAAGTCTATTATCCAGGCCCTTCCCATCTATAGGGGCTTTGTTCAGGTGGCTCCTATGTATTTCCTTAAGGAATTTGATTCTCTCTCTCGTCAATTTCTTTAGAGCGGTAATTTGTTGTCTTCAAAGTGGAGCCTTGTTAAGTGGGATTCTGTGTGTAGACCAAAGTCGGAGGGTGGTCTTGGTTTACGCTTTGCTATTTTGAATGGGAAAGCTCTTGCTGCCTAGCTTTATTGGCAATGGTGTACCAATCAACATCAGTTATGGGCTCATATTCTCAACCATAAATATCTTCGGGGTGTTGCTTCTTTTGAGGTTCCTCGTTATCCTCTGGAAGGGAGTGGCTCTATGATTTGGTATACTTTGAAAGTGGGGGCACAACTGATTAAGAGTGCGCTGTTTTGGATCTGTCATTTGGGGTCACAGGCTCTATTTTGGTTTGATTTGTGGGATGGTTACCCCCTCCCATTCTCTCTTCTTTTCCTCAACTCTAGCCCCTTTATGATGTTTTTATTGTGATCGGCTGGGATATTGTGGAGCATTATAAGGTGGAGCAACATGATGGATTAAATTTTCACTAGAAGCATCCCTCTGAGTGGCCACTTGGAGGCTCTCAGGAGGATAGGCATGAGCTTTCCCTGCTCCTAGCTTCTTGTGCTTCTAACTCTTTGAGGGGTCCTGATGTCTTGGCTTGGGATGGTTTGGAGTCATCTGGAAAGTACTCTGTGGCGGCTGGTTATAAGCAGTTAGGTAGATAGTTGTTTGGGGACATTGAGGTCCCTTGGTGGAAGCATGTTTGACACAAGCTGTCATGGCCCAAGTGCAACTTCTTTATGTGGTTAGTGGCTCAAAATCGGTGTCTTACTTGGGATAATTTATGTAAGCATGTTTTCCATGGTACCTCTATGTGTGTTTTGTGTCATGGTGGTGAAGAGAGTGTCTCCCATCTCTTCTTCCAATGTTCCTATGCTCGAGAGATTTGGAATTTCTGGTGGGGGGTGTGGAATACGGCCTGCTAGCATGCGTCCTCTTTGCTGGAGTTTGGGGAACAGTGGGACAAGGCCCCTGTCTCTACCTCCTTTCTTTAGGTTGCTTGGGATCTTGGGCCTTCATTATGTGGAACATGTGGTTGGAGAGGAATAGGCAGATTTTTCAGGATTCGTTGTTGCTGGCCCTTCATCTGTGGTGGAAAATTCTACACTCTTTAGGGGAAACTATTTCGGCTAAGTGTAATATGTCTGTGTTGGTGGATCCTCATGATGTTGGTTGTTTTAATCGTCTTCATCTTCCACCTCCGCAATGGCAGCTCATGCGCAATAGATGTAGACATCCTACCTCAAAGGTGAATAGGGAGGGAAGATGGACCCCTCCTCCTCAGGGTGTCCTAAAAATCAACTCGGATAGCTCTTCTCATGGAAATTCAAGTCATGCTGGCATTGGGGGTATTGGCCAGGATAGCTTTGGGGATGTTTAGTTTATTTCCTCTATGTATAAGGGTCTTCATACTAATAATCTTATGGAGGCTCAGGCCATTTTATTGGCTGTGGAGCAGACCAGTCTTTTGGGTTGGTGAAGGATCATATGTGAGTCTAACTCTTAGGTTGTGGTGAACTTACTAAAAAGGAAATATTTAGATGATGTGAGTTGGCAGTTGGCTTTGATTGTTGAACAAATTCTCACTCTTTGTGCTTCTCTGGACTATATTGCTTTCACTTATATTCCTCGAGAATGGAATGGTGTTGCTGATTGCTTGGCTAAATGGGCTTCTTATCATACTCATGATTGGAAGGTGGTGTATCGGGGTCAACTTCCTATGGATCTATCTCTCCAATTGGATCACTTGATTGAACTTGATAGGGCCATTTAATTCCCTTGCTTTGTAACGTTTTCTTGATTGAATAAATTTTTTACCCCTCCTTGATGTTAAAGTTTTAAAAAATATTTCTTGGAAATATCTTTCAATGAAGTCTCTCACATCAACAATAAATTTATTGATGCAATGGACACCATTGAATCTATTTTGGATATCCTTGATGAAGCTAATGAGTATCTCTTGTAAAAATTCTCATAATTTATTATGATCTCGCAAAATTTGACATATGATATGTGATATTATTAGTCTTGACACCCTTGGTACAAGAAAATTTATGAGTATCTCCAAAGCTAAACCATTCCTCCATATATGCCACCTACCAAAAAAAAATCCCTTATTCAATGTGCTTCTTGTTATACCCTCCTTGGTGGCATGGTTTATCATAGGGGCTAAAATGGAAATTTTCTTAGATGTCTCAACTCATATGAGGAAAACCTAGCACTTTAGAAAATTGATAATGGAATTTGTGGTGCTCATACAAACAACATAATCCTAGCTAAGGAACTCCACATAGGAGACTATTGGCCTACCATGGAATTATATGCTTATCACTATATGAAAAAATTTCTTGCTTGCTATAAAAATGTGTACCTCTTTCATTCACCATTGTGAGCTCTTGATCATATTACAACTCAATGACTCTTCTCTATATAGGGCCTTGATCTCATTGGAATGATTAATCCCATCTCCTCCAACAACTATAAATTTATTATCACTGCTACCAAGTATTTCATCAAGTAGGTTAAAGTAGTTCTACTAACTTTCACTAGTAGCATCCAAATATCCAAATTTATCCTTAACCATCTCGTGTGTCATTTTAGTATTCCATCCACCATCATCACATATAATGAAAAATATTTCAAAAACCATGAAGTGCAATACATATATGAGAAATTATATATCAAACACAAGCAATCCACTCCATATTATCCCCAAGGAAATGGCCAATCCAAGGCATTCAACAAAACCATCATACTTTGGTGGTTAGTACTCAAGGAAACACAACTGTACCTACAAATTTCCCATAATTTACAACTTTACTTCCTACTAAACGACACACCATGGTCCCTACCAAGACATTTTCTTTCCAATTCACTGTCAATTTATCTTTCAACCTTGATTCATCTTCACACTTGCTGTCAAAGAATTTTAAGACTTTAAACTGGCTATACTACTCACCTTTGTGTCTTCCTTTACAGCCTTTACAAGTTCCTTCTTTCCACACGTAATCACCTTATCCTTACCTTTGTCTTCTTCCACCAAATGAGTAAAAATAAATTTACATCCATCCTTCTCTATAGGGTATGTGTTTTCTCTCCCATCATACAATGCACACCTGTCATACTGCTAGGGCCTACCTAGGAGTAAGTGGCAACAATCCATGGGAAAAATATCACACTACCATATCTTTATAACCCCAAATTTGAAATTCTACAACAGCTTGTTCAATATTGACCAAAAGAGACAAGCCATCACTGAACCAAGACACCTTATAAGGTAACTCATGAAGAACTTTTTGCAAATTCAGTTTACTCACCATCTCACTTGACACCATATTTTCAGTAGAGCCTGAATCAATAACAATTTGGCATACCTTATTTTTGGACTTACATGTGGTCTTGAAAAGATTCTTTCTTTGCAATGGTTCTATCTCCTTTGTTGCCTTAAGAATGGTCTTCCTCATCATCAACATTTCAACGGTCTAAAGAGCAACATGTAAACTTGCAGAATGATTACTCTCACACTCCTCTTCTTGTACTATTTGAGCCCTCCTTCCAGTCCTCTTTTCAACTCCACTTGATGAACTACCAAACTTTTTAGGAAATTTCCAAGAAGGATGACCAAATTCATTACAGTTATAACATATCCCTACAAAAACATTTGAATTTATGCCACCACTAAACCTACCTCTAGTGCCCCTAAAACCTCTCTTGCATCAACACCTTGTTCCTGACCTCTATTTGGTTCTTCTTGTTCCTCACTTGGCTACTTTGGTGTAGGGATTGATCCTCTCCCTCTTGTGCCAATACCTTTTCCATTGAGAAATTTCTCTTGCCTTCTTTTGATCTTTTCCTCCACCCTGATTGCTAATTGAAAACACTCCTCAATAGTCTTTGGGTTAGCATCAACCAATTCATCTTGTATATTGAATCTAAGGCCACCTAGATATCTAGCCACTTTTTCAACTTCTTCTTCATCCCTTCTTGACCTTATACTTAGTTTGTAGAATTTGTCAGTATAGGCCTTAACATCTAGATCCTTTTGCTTCAAACCTTATAATATTTTATACAATTGAACTTCATAATGTTTGGAAGAAACTTACCTTTCAGTTTTTGCACCATCTTGTCCCAAGAAACTATTCTTGACTTGCCTTGTTTTCTCCTTTCTATTTTCTCATAGTCCCACCATAGAAGAGCATGGCCTTTGAGTTTTGTCTTTGCCACCTTCACCTTTTGTTCATCTAAAATTTCGTCACTATCAAAGTGATTGTCCATAGAAACAATCCAATCAAGAAACTCTTCTTCATTTAATTTTCCACCATACATAGGAAGATCAACCTTTACCTTCATTGAATAACCTTTAACTACCTTGAGCAACTTTTCCATCCTCTGATCTTCAGGGTCTAACTCCTTATCTACATCTTCATATTCTTCATCTTCCTCCTCTGTTTCACTCTCAACATTCTCATCTCTTCTTTTATTTGTCTTCAAGGCAGAAAGCCTTTCCAACATAGTATTGTGTGACTCTAGAAGCTTAGCATGCTTCTCCTTTAGTTCATGCAACTCTTTAGTAGCATCAACACCCTTCAAAGGCATCTTTACAAACTTGTCTTTTCACCTTCCAATCACTTTTCTTCAAACCTACAAAATTCAACCACAAGAGACCTTGTCCCTAAGCTCTGATACCACCTAATGTAAGAAAGGTGGTGATGAATCTCTATCCAACTCAATTTGACTTGATTCAAAGAAGTAAACAACCCTTGCAACACAATTCTCTCAACTTATTGTAAATACTCACCAAAAGGCTTGTAGCCTCAAAACCCAAATTTTGAAGATATCTTTTGGAGAAGGTCATACAAAGACCTGTCAAACATCAATTTAGACTTCTCACATAACCCAACACAACATACCAAAAGGTTTCAAATGGTTTCTTTGCAACAAAGTTGAAAACCAATAAACTACCCCTATTTTAGGCTATTGAATTAGCCCTCTTTTACAAAGGAGGTCCCTCCTAAACACCTGATAAATATTAAAAATCACTTGAAAGTCTCAAATTGTGCCTGAAAACAACAGATTCCACCAATATTTCTTAGATACATGACCTCTATGACACTGATCCAACAAACCCTCACTTTACATTCAAAAGGGCTAGGGTTTATTCAATCTCCTATTTTCTAGACTTACTAGACACAACCAATGCATCCAATAGATTCAAATAGGTCTATATAGACTCAAAAAACCTTCACAACTTCAATTCTAACAATATTTCACCAAAACCCTATCACAACACCTCATTTTCACATGGAAAACACATTTACCAGCCCTAGGGCATCATCCCAATTTGAACAACTCAACTCCTCTGCCTTCAAAACCATAGAAACACCTAACCTACCATTAGATGAATCATTCCACTGAGGCATAGGTTTGGACAGTAAGTGGAATGACTAAAACATCCTTTAAACTTCTATCAAACCCTACTCTGGTCTTTAATAGGCAGTTACATAAAATCAATGAAATCTCACTCAAATCTTAGTATTAGACCCTCAAACTTGAAGCATTTGAAAGCTATTTCATGCCTCAACAGTACACCAAAATATTTAGAACATTTACTATGTGTACGGGTCCGTAAAAATTCAAGGAAGTTTAGAAATACGGTAAATTTGTAGAAATAAGTGTTGTATTTGATATTGGAAATTCAATACAATCATGAACAACAATTGCTCGAGCCTTGATGAGGATTTAAATAAATGTTTCATTCAAAAACCAACCACAAAATTCCTATGATTACCTTTCAAATTCTATGACTTTTCACTTTCCCTAAAAGTTGCATTTTTTGTTAATTGTGCCTATGACAACATTTTACACTTATTGCAACTTTTGCTCTTTTAACACAAATGATTCAAAAACCACCCAAATACATAATAAATGGTATTTTTAGACCTTATTTAGTATAGATAGACTCAAACTACTCCAAATTCGCTAGACTCACCTAATGACCAACATCTCAAAACCTTCACATGATCAAACTTGCACATGGTGGCTTAGGTTCTCTTCCACCGGGTAGGTTATTTCCTATTTTATGATTGTAACTTATCCTTAATTTCTGTGAGGTTGGATTTGGATAGTAGCTCCAAGAAAATATTTTCATCATGGTTTTTCCCATTCTAGGTTTCCACATATATCTAGTGTTCATTGCATGAATGTATGCTTTTGTAATTGCTAAATTTATTGCAACTATTTTGATTCATGTTTCATATTTGGATTTACTTATTGAAGTAAATATTTTTAAATAGATTTGATCTACTGATTCACCCCCATATCAATAGATTTTGTTCCCTTCAATTGGTATTAGAGCTAAGTTCCTTGAAGAAGCTTAATATCCTGAGGTAGATTTAGGATGTCACACTTAGTGGCTCAATAATGATTGTGTTTAAATAAGGCACCGCTCTTTAATGGATCCAATTATGCATTTTGGAAAGTAAGGATGGAAGCATATCTAATGGCCCTAAGGTTTGATGTTTGGAAATAATTTGAGGAAAGATATGAGATGAATGAAAGTCCTCCAAGAGTTCATGCATTGTAGGACAATGAAGGAAGTGTGGAACAAGTTACACAATATCTATGAATGTGATGACAAGGTCAAACAAGCAAAGCTTCAAAATCACAAAGGTCAGTTTGAAATCTTGAAAATAAAGGAAGAGGAGAACATTGCTATATTTTTTCTCTAGGTTGATGAGGTTTTCAACTCTATCAAAGGGCTTGGTGAGGAACTGAAAGAAGGTATGATTGTGAAAAGGTGCTCAAATCTCTCCCTAAAAATTTTGATGCAAAATTTTTTGTTGTTGAAGAATCTAAAGATATGAATACTCTAAGTATGGATGAACTACATGGAATTATAACTACTTATGAAATGAGAATTGAAAATGATAATTCTATAAGGAAAGAGGTTTCATTCAAGGTGTGCAAGAAGTAAGATGACATTGATTTAGATTATGGATTAGATCTAGAAGAAACAAATTTTTTCAAAAGACTACAAAGAGGTTCTAGAAAGTATAAATTTAAGTTTCCTTTCAAATGTTTTAGCTATGGTGAAGAAATTCATTTCATGGCTAATTTTCCACATAAGGAAGCTAACAATGATGAAAGGAAGTAATTTCAAAAAGGGAAAAAAAAATTAGAATAATAAAAAAGTTTCTTTATCAATGAGGAAGGATATTCATTTGATGATGATGATCAAGGAACGCCCAGAAAAGAAGGAGAAAGGCCTCTAATTATGGCTATGGAAACCTCTAAAGAAGGTGTGGAAATAAATTCCAAAATTGAAGATGATGTGGAAGTCGATCTTGCAGAATAATTACTCTATGTTGGTAAGGAGTTAAAAAGGATGAAGAATACGATTACGAAAGAAGTGAAAGCTAAAGATAAATTATCTTAGGATCTTGAGGAAGAAGAGAAGATGGTCATTGATTTGAAGGTTCAACTTGAAGAATCAAAGAGGATTAAAGAGGTTCTAACTAAAATTTTGTTAAATCAAGAGACAAGGACTGTGAAAAACTAGAAGCAAAAATTGTATCAATGAGAAAGAATCTTGAAAATGTAAATCATCAGTTGAAATTGACATTTGGAAAAAGCATAGATATCTTTGATCATTTCATAGAAAGATAGAGATCACCGCATATCAAAATTGGTATCAGTTTTATTGATGAATAGAAGAATAAGGTGACTGAATGACCTATGAAGTTTGTTGCTAAGAATCTTGAAAGGAATGGCTTCAAAAGTTGAAAATATAATAAATTTGAGGCAAACCATGAAAGCCAGGTAGTGAATGATGGATTCATTCAAGTGCATAGACAAAATAGAAGATTAAGAAGACAAGCTTCAAGAGGAGAATTCTACAATACCAGGTTCTATCATTCTTTTTCTAGTTATCTCTTAATTGCAATAATTATGGTCATAAGGTTGTGAGTTGTAGAAAAGATTCACTAAGAAGAAATGGTTTTGTTAGCAGAAATGCATTTGCACTATTGTACAATTTCAATATTATTTTTCACAAGTGTAACAATTTTGGGACTATTATTAGAAATTGTAGAAGCAATTTTGTGAGTCCCACGGTATCAGATACAAAAGGAGATAAGTGAAAATGCCAAAAATAATGAAGCAGATAGAGTTTGGAAGAAGAAACCAAAGCAACAGAAGATAGAGAAATCCATGGTGGCTCAAACTTCTCTACATGCTTAGAAGGAGAAGAATATATGGATCATTGGAAACAAATGCTCAAGTCACATGATTGGGGATAAGAGAAAGTTCATTCATTTCAAGAATTTTGAAGGAGGATTTGTAACTCTTGGTAACAACTCTATTGCTAAGATTACTAGTAAGGTTATTTTGAGTCTTGATGGCGAAAACATAAAAATTCATGATGTTCTATATATAGAAGGTTTGAAACATAATCTTTTGAGTGTAAGTCAAAAGTGTGATAGAGGCTACAAGCTTTCATTCACTACTAAAGGTTGTGAAATTAGAAAAACTGGTACGAGAAAGTTAGTTGCAAAAGGAAGCAAGACTAACAATGATGTATATCATCTTAGTGAGGTAAATGGATAGAGCTATTTTTAAATACAAAGATAAGAAAGTTGGATATGGTATAGACGATTGGGACACATCAAATTTGATGATCATGTGAGGATTAGTTCAAATGGAATGATAAGAGACATTCCTAAGATTAAGAATCCTCGGTCTACTAGTTGCAAACCATGTCATGAAGGCAAGAAAACAAGGACCAAATCTTACTAAGGAGTATTCTATAACAAAGCCATTGGATTTGATTCATACTAACCTATGTGGACTAATGAGGAAAAATATCTTACAAGGTGATAGGTATTTTATGATGCTTACTGGTGATTACTCTAGGATGGCTTGGATTATTTTTATAAAACATAAATCAGAAGCTTTTCATAATTTGAAAGCATTTAAGGCCATGGTTGAATATGAAATTAAACGAACAATCAAGTTTTTGAGATTAGATAGAGGTGAAGAATTCACTTTTGATCCATATGATGGATTTTGTGAGTTTCATGTGATTTAGAGGAATTTTTTGCTCCTAGAACTTCACAATAGAATGGAGTTGTTGAGAGGAAGAACTAGACTATACGAGAGATGGCCAAGACAATGATAAGTCAAGAAAAGTTGTCTGATATGTATTGGAGAGAAGTAGTTCAAACCACAGTATATATTTTGAACAAAGCTTAGATCAAACCAAGGAGTAATAAAACACCATATGATCTATGGAAAGGAAGACTGGCTTCTGTCAGACATCTCAAGATATTTGGAAGTGCTACATAAAAAGAGATGTATAGCATTTGGGTAGTTTGATTCCAAATTTGATGAAGGTATTTTCTTGGTTATTCTATGGTTATCAAGGTATATAGATGCTATAAGAAAAGATTGAAGAGGATTGTGGAAAGTGTCAATGTAAGCATTGATAAATAAATTTATTCTAATGATACTTTGAATGAAGAAGATGAGGAAGAACCAATCCACAACAATGATGAAGACTCAAAAATTTATTTTGAGAATACAATTACAAAAACTCTGGCAAGGTACGTTTAGAAGAATCACTCTGAAGATCAGACTATTGGAGATAAGAACAATGGAGTTCAGACCCAAAGAAGAATTGAGAAAGAAAATGAGTAGGAACATTTTTCATTACTATCAAAAAATGAGCCAAGTTCCTATGCAGAGGCAAGCAAAGAGAAAGGATGGCTATGTTGAAAGATTGTCATTGATGATGTTGTTTAGAAATATGAGCATGAAAGGAACATAACAATGTGTTGTAGTGTTGTCATTGATGTCAACATTGTAACTTATGAAAATATTTTGGTTTTATACCATTTTGATCAATTCTAACATGATTTTGAGGTGTTGAGGAAGACATTTTTTTGCCAGTTGGTTTGATCTGGTAAAGATAATTCTATAGGAAATTTACTAAGTATCAATACTATTGATTCAAGGTTACAGCAGTTTTTTTGGGTCCGCACCACTCCACAAATGAAAATTTCACTCTACACTTCTAACATAAATTTGGTAGATGTATCTTATTCTAATTCTTCATCATGTTTTGTCAAGTGGATTGGAAGTTATGATTAACAGAGTTCGACCTAGAAAATTATAGTTATTTACTCTACAATACAGTTGTGGGAGATTCTACACGTCTTTGTAGATGAGTTTTTGGTTTTTTTCTGTTGAGGATAAGTTTCCAGATGGAAGTAGCTTATGAATTCCAGTTGGCATCAAGTTTTGAGGTCCACATGTCAAGATTTGGATACATAGTTGAAGGTTTTTTCTTTTTAGGTCTTATGCGGAGCCGACCTAATATGTTTGAAGATATGCGAAGGTTAAGTAAGTATTGAAATCTTATGTGGGATATATTATAGGTCCATACCAACCTATTTCAAGTTGTTTTGTGATTTGAATTATGGTGTGTTTTACGTATGAAATTTTTGAAGCCGACAAGCTATATTTTGGGTGTTACATATAATTAGACTGACCTAATTAATGTTATGTTTGATCTGGATAGATAAGTTGGATTGTTTTCAAAGTTTTATACGAGATATGATGTATGTATGGAAATTTGATCAAAGCAACTCATGGAATTAAGTTGTGAATATTGAATTGATGATCAGAGTTTTGCGAATGTAGATTGAGGAACCGTGTTGAATCAAAATCAGTTAAAGATTGTTATTGAGCTTCAATGGAACTATAATTCACGCATATGTTAGATGCAATTGTAACCGTTTAGAAAAGGACATGAGCCACCATCTCTCTTTATATTTTTCTCTGTGGATAGTGGTTCCACTTGGACAGTGAGTCCACTTGTAGTGAGCACTTATGTAAATATATTATAACCGGTTATAATATATTGTGAACTAACTCTCACCATGGTTTTTCCCATTTTGTGTTTTCCACATAAGAATCATGGTGTTAATTTGTTATGTGATGTGAATATTTCTTGCTTTATTTTTTCATTACAGTTGAATATGCTTTGGTAATTGGATGTTTAAACTTTGAATGGTTTAAGAGAATACTGATTCACCCCCCTCTCAGTATTTTGGGTGTTCAACAATTGTATCAGAGCTTGGTTCCTTGGAAGGAGCTTAACTACTTTGGGAAGGTCTTGGAGGTTGAACACATGGCTGATAAAAAATTTCCTATTCCCCTAGAAGAGATTCCAACAATTGGATTCATAGAATAAGATTGCATGCTTGACAAAGATGGAGAACTCAAAGTTTCCCTTGAAGATATTGAAAAGACTGAAGATAAAAACAGAGATCTAAAAGAAAATATCAAAGAAGAAAATGAATGCATTAGAAAATTGAGAGAGAAAATCAAGAAGTTCAGAGAAAGGCATAAGGAAGTCAGTGAGCAATTGAAGCAAGCAAATGAATCCATGACTGGTTTGAAAGTGCAAGTTGATGAAAAAAAGAGAATTGAAGAATGCTTGAATACAATGGTGAAAAGTGATGAGCATAGTTTTTGGTCCAATTTTGGGTAGAATCTATAGTTTATTTGCTGGAAATTGTCATGGAATTTATGCTAAATGTTGGTATTTTCATAATGTTTCCCTCAAACCATAAACATTTGGCTTAATCCTATCTCTGCAAGTTTTAATGACATTGACATATTATGTGGATTATCTATATTGATTTTACATGTGGTTAATGAATGTTCCTTAAGGTGGTTATAAATGTGCAGTTATTGTGTGTACTAACATTTCCATGCAAATTTAATTTAAAGATGCTAAGTTGAGGAAGGCACCACCAGTTGGGCATGCACCATAACATCCAGCAAAGGAATCACACAAGGTCAAAGGAGGTCGACGATAGAAGATTCCTCATGTAACCAAATGTAACTGCCTTGTAGTGGACTTTAATGATTGAGCAGATGTTGGTGTTACTGTTGTGCTAAATCAAGTTAGATGTCAAATCTCTAAATCATGGTTGTAAAGGCTTAGTTATTAAATCATTGTAGGAGGCCAACATTTTTGGCGCCATTGTCAGGGATGGTGTCAAACTAGGGATTCTTTTGGAGTCATTGGTAGTTTTTCTTGCATTTTTCTTGTTGTAATATTTCTAGAAGCTTTTCTTAGTATATCCTCATTTAGGAAGTAATGATCCCTCTTATTTTGTACTGATTCTTTGTGTGAGATGGTTGATAGTGAGTGATACCGCATGCATAAAGGAAGTAGAAGGGATGCTTATGGGAGATTCCTTCCTAACAATCCTAATCCATTCCAACTAGTTGAATATCTGAACCTACCGAGAGAAGAAGAAGATACACACCCCTTTGCTGATGCATTTCCTGATCTGACTAGCTTTGAAGTATCCACTGAAGATCAAAATCAGCTTGAGAACCCCTTTTCTTTAGAACTACATCAAGTAGGCATGGGTGATGCAAATAGGAATAGACCTAACCAACCAAATTTTCCTTTCCCCATTGCCCATCAGAATGAAGTTGACAACATCAAGAACATCCTTGCTTCAGCACTCCCCAAGTTTTATGGACTTGTCACAAAAAGATCCTGCTACCCTTTTATTTGAGTTTGGCATACTCTGCAGGAGTTATGATTATACTACTGATGTCCATAGGCTTAAGCTATTCCCTACCACTCTGAAAGAGGCTGCATTAAGATGGTTCATGAGCCTAGGTAGAGATACTGTGGAAACTTGGGAAGACATGAAGACAAAATTCCTTGAGAAATACAAGGAATATTGTAGGGGAAGTGACATGAGAGGAGGTGACATTTTTAGGATGCAACAAAAGGAAGATGAGAGCCTCGAAGATTATATTGCAAAGTTTATGTTTTTCCTACAAAAATTTCCACACCATACACTCAATGAAGACTCACAAAAGTTGCTTTTCTTGAGAGGAATCAATGATAGCTGCACTGATGCCTTGGACTTCATGGGAGGAGGAGATATCTCCCAAGTTCCTTGGGAAGATATCAAGAAAATATGCTAGAACTACTCTAGGGCAGCTTCAAAGAAGGGGAGAGCTTACCAATCTTCCATGGGTAAGTCAACTAGTAGTGGAGTTTTAAGAATGGAGATTACTCATTTTCTGGTAGACTTCAAGCAAGACATTATAAATAATCTAGCTACACAGCTAGATACACTTTAGGCCAAGAAGAATCAAGAGGTAGAGGCAATGTTGATAGAGTATTTCCCCCACTGCAGACATAAGAAGAGGGACTATAGATGTAAGATGGTAGCTAACCTTGAAAGCAAGCAGATTCCACCTACGTTCAAGCCAATCCATATTGAAGAAGACCAAGTCCACTATGTTCCACAAAGGAAGCCTTGGGCTCCATGACAAGGTATGCCACCGGATCCACTATCTTATGTTGGACCATATTTTAATTCCTCTTCATTTGGTAACCAATGGAAACCTCCATATCCATCCAGTTATGGAGGATATCCACCATAGCCTTGGAGTAGCCCTCCAAATTCTTGGCCTAATCATCAAAGTTCTCCACCCCAGTAGTAGCAACCTTGGGGGAATTGGCAGCAAACAAATCAATGGAGAGGAGGACAACAATGGCCTACCTAGACAACCCATTACATGTAGCCACCTTCTTAGCCCCAACAACCTACTATAATATCTCCACCTACTAATCCAAGCTCAAATGCATCTAAACCTACTCAGCTACTAGCTCAACCCACACCCAATCCAAATAACAAACCACAAAAATAGCTTGCATACTCTTTTGATTCAAATAAATTCCCTGCAAATGATGTGAGTATAAGTGACATCCACTTGTGATCAGGAACTACTCTAGCAGCCCCTTCCAAGCCCATTATCATTGAGTTTCCTATGGAAGAGGAGGAGGAATCTCTAAATGATCTCATTCAACCAAGTGTACCTAAAAATCCTAAACTAGTCCAAGTCAAGCAGACTGAACAAGAACCACCGTTTCCTCAAAGATTGGAAGTTTCCAAGAAGAAGGAAGAAAAGGAGGATACACATTTTGATATCTTGGATCAGCTGAAGCATATATGTGCCTAGATACCTCTATTTCAGACCATAAATGATGTTCCAATCTATGACAAGGCAATAAAGGAAGCATGCCTCAAGAAGCCAGGTAGAAAAAAGATGGAACCAACTATAGATAATGTGGTGGGATAGCTAGTTGACATCATGCCGGGAAAAGTGACTATCCCCAATTATAATGACCCAGGTAGTCATGTGGTAGTAGTTTCTATAAATGGGGTCCAAGTAAAGAATGCTCTGATTGATCTAGGGGCAACAATAAATGTAATGACCAAAGACAACCTACAACAACTAAATGTTGCAAGCAGGAGATCTACTCCTACTGTCTTGCAACTTGTTGATAGCTCTATTGTTAAGCCTGATGGTGTAGTGGAGGATCTTGTGGTAGTTTTAAACTCATGGGAGTACCCAACAGACTTTATGATTCTTTCTCCTAAAGCTACACTAGGCAGGTATCCCATTATTCTTGGAAGGCCTTGGTTAGAAATTACCGATGTATACATTAGATGTCAATCAGGTGACATCACCATTTCAGATGGGAAGAGCACAAAAATTTTTCTTCTTTATCCTCCTACTTAGCCATCTCATGATGAAGATAATCCCGTATGGCCACATGTTGGTGAAGAGGCCGAGGAAGTTAATTCCATAGCGCAACTTATGATGCTAGGAAGAAAATATTTCATGCAG
Source organism: Sequoia sempervirens (assembly GCA_007258455.2). Taxonomy (NCBI): domain Eukaryota; kingdom Viridiplantae; phylum Streptophyta; class Pinopsida; order Cupressales; family Cupressaceae; genus Sequoia; species Sequoia sempervirens. The sequence goes on along the minus strand of VDFB02087130.1, from coordinate 6,530 downwards.
CTCCAATATGGGGATGAAGTATTGGAAAACATCATTCAAAACCATTGTGAAGTGGAGGAGGCATCATCTTCTCATTCTGCTACTCGAGTCAAGACACTTCTGCCTACTCCTCTTGCAGCCACGGTTCTTGCAGATGTTCTTCCTGCAGCCACTATTCCTACAGATGGACTTCTTGAAGAAATAGGTATGTCCCATACATTGCTTCCATATGGACTAAAGGTATCATGAATTAATGAAGCAACCATGATAGAGTTAACTACACAGGTACAGGTTTTAGAAGGGAAATATCTGAATGTTAATAGTAAATTAAGTGGGGAACAACAACTATTATTGGAAAAATTATTAAGGACCCATCAACATGAATTTGCGTGGGATTATCATGATATGAAGGGATTGGACCCTAAAATTTATCATCACAAAATTTACATTAGAGATGATTGTACCCCAATAAGATAACCACAAAGAAGAATTAACCCTACAAGAAGAGAAATTGTAAAAGGGGAACTAAATAAATTACTAGATGTAGGATTTATCTACCCCATTTCAGATAGTTAGTGGGTTTCTCCATTAGTGATTGTGCCCAAGAAAGGAGGGAAATGGCAAGTTTGTGTTGATTATAGGGAACTTATTGTTGCCACTAGGAAGGACCACTTTCCTTTACCCTTCATTGATCAAGTTTTGGACACACTTGTAGGAAAGCAATACTTTTCTTTTCTAGATGGATTCAACGGCTACAACTAGATCCAAATTGCACCTAAGAACCAGGAGAATACCACATTTACCTATGCATGGGGGACCTATGCCTAGTTGGTACTGCCATTTGGCTTATGCAATGCACTTTCAACTTTTCAGAGGGCAAACATTAGCATATTTTTAGACATTTCTCATGATTGCATGGAAATTTATATGGATGACTTTACCACTTATGGTGTTGATTTTAATCAAGCATTGGAAAATCTTAGGAGAGTGCTACAGAGATGTGAAGACCAAAATTTTTCCTTAAATAGTGAAAAGTGCTTCATGATGATGCAGGAAGGTGTAGTTCTTGGCCACTCATCTCCCACAAGGGAATTCAAGTAGATCCTACAAAGATTGAGGTAATAAAAAATCTGCCCACATGTATAAAATAAAAGGATGTTAGGAGTTTTTTGGGTCATGCACGATATTATAGGCATTTCATTAAGGATTTCAGCAAGGTAGCAACACCATTGTATACTCTTCTCACTAAAGATGTTGAATTTCAATGGACTGAAGTTTGTCACAAGGAAGTTTGTGACTTGAAGACAAATTTGACTCATGCTTCTATACTCAAAGGACATAATTGGGAACTTCCTTTCCACATCCATATTGATGCATCAAATTATGCCATAGGAGAAATCTTGGGACAAAAGGGAGCTATTGAAAATTCCTTTAATTTTGTTAGCAAAAAATTACAAGGAGTTGAATTCAATTATATAGTGACAGAGAGAAATGTTGGTAGTAATCTATGCACTGAAAAAATTCAGACATTACATAACAAGCTACCAAATCTTTGTGCACACTGATCATGTAGCCATTAGATATCTCATGAATAAACTTTTGATCATAGGTAGGTTAGCAAGATGGTTATTGTTGATTCATAAGTTTGATATAACCATTGTCGATAAGTCAGGGAAGGCTAATGTTTTTGCAGATTTTCTTTCAAGGCTAACTACATCAGAAGACAATCAACCCCTAGATGACTCTTTTCCTGATGAGCATCTATTCTCCCTTAGTATACAAACACCCTGGTATGTTGACATAGCCAATTATTTGGTCATGGGTAGAGTTCCTTCTCACTTCTCTCCAAAAGAGAAAAGGGCACTCATTGAAAACTATTTTCCTTTCTCTTGGATTGTTGGATGTTTGTTTTATACTGGACTAGACCATGTCATGAGGAGATGTGTGAGAAAATATCAGACATATGGCATCTTGCATGCATTTCACAACAAACCATGTGGATGACACTTTGCAACCAATAGGACAACAATGAAGGTTTTGAACATAGGATATTACTGGTCAACACTCTCCAAGGATGTAGGAAGGTATACCAAAAAATGTGATACATGTCAAAGAATGGGCAGACCAACCAGATCTGATGAGATGCCACTTTGCCCTTAGGTAGTAATAACCCCCTTTGACAAGTGGGGATTGGATTTTGTGGGACCCATTGACCCTCTATCAAATGGTAATTGTTATATATTGGTATGCACTGATTATGTGACAAAGTGGGTAGAAGTTAAGGCCATGAAGCATGCAAGAGATAACAAGGTTGCATAATTTATTTATGGGGAGATTTTCACAAGATATGGAGTCCCAAGAGAAATAGTGACTGATTAAGGGGCTCAATTCACATCAACCCTTGTTGCAGCACTAGTTAATGAGTACAACATAAGACATAGGAAGTCTACTCCTTATCACCCCCAGGCTAATGGCCAAATTGAGGTGATCAACAGAGAAATTGAAGCCATTCTGACCAAAACGGTAGCTATTCATAGAAAGGATTGGGCAAACAGATTACCAAAATTTGTTTAGGCCTATAGGAAAACTTGGAAAACAACTACAAGCTTCACTCCATTTGAGTTGTTATATGGAAAGAAAACCATGATGCACATTGAATTTGAATATAAGACTCTTAGGACTATAGTAGATTTGGGGATGGATATTTTTGAGGCATAAAGAGAAAGAATCATGCAACTAAATGATTTGGATAAGATAAGGAGAGAAGCCCTGCAACATACAGGGGTAGTGCAGAATCATATAATCAAGTGGCATGAAAAAATTATCAAGGACAAGAAATTTCAACCAGTAGATTGGGCCCTGCTCTATGACTCAAGATATCAGGACAATGTAGGAAAATTGCAGACATGGTGGCTAGGACCATATGAAGTTGCCGAGGTCTTTCCTAATGGAGTTGTTCAACTTACTACCATTGACTCTGTCAGATTCAAATTACTTGTCAATGGTCATTACCTCATATTATATCACAAGTCGGCTTCCAAAGAAGAGTTCTCGTAACAATTCACCCAACATTTAGCACTTGAGCTTCTTGCAGCCAAAGGAAGTGGACTTAGTGTCCCTCCTTCTGGCTAATTAATGTACGTAATTGTCATAATAAATACTTCCACTCTTGTGCAAGTCCATTTCTTCACCCATCCACCCATTCACCCATCCATCACCACCTTTCTCTCTCTTCCATCACTTCACTCCACCTCACCTCATTCCACTTCATTTTCATAAATTGCTCAATTTATTCCTCTAAAAGGCGAACAATACTTTCTCCACAATCTTTGCAATGAATCCTCCACACATTCAGGTACGTGCACATTGATTGCTATATTTTAATCATCTTTTAAGTGCATTCATTTAATCACTGTATGTTAGTATAGATGTTCACATAACATGTCATTGCTCCCTGTCAAATCACCACTCCTATCTCGCATATGCAGAAACATGTCCAAATTTAGGTTGGGGGGGAAAGAAAAAGATGCAAACATATTTCCCATGTGTCAATTTATGCTAGGCTACGTCAAAAAATTTAAAATGACCCAATTTAAAATCTGAGTGAGGAGACAACTTGCATGTGTGAAGTGACATTAACTACAACCACCATTTCTTCCCATCATAATTCTCCATTATCACTCCTTTTCTTCCCATTATTGACTCTGTCATAATCTTAGCTACAATAAAAAAGGTGAAACAAAAGAAAGGAAATTCAATCGATAGTGGCACTAGAAATTTAGCAGGTATTGTAAGAAGGTGAAATTGATTTTTAGATAGAATTGTACGAAAGAAATCATAGAGCATTTATTTGATTGCAAACAATGGGAGGTGGGTTAATTCAAAATGAACCCATGGTGCATGATGTTTTATTGCAGGATGCATAATGCCTGGCTGAATTTAGAAACTGTGGATGGTTAGATTACTTCCTAAAGCTGGATGGCTTTGATGAAGGAATTTCCCTTGAATTCGCCTAGACATTTTCTAAAGGAAAAGCCACAATAAAAGGATTGGAAGTTGTGGCAACTAAGGAAAGAATTGTAGAGGTCACAAGGTTACCTATTGATGGTGAAAATTACCCTACTTCCAGAGACACTAGATCAGCTATGGTTGAATTTACAGATCTGAACGACCCCCCATTGAGTATATATAAACAATGTGTAAAGAGAATCTCTATGCCTGAGCCATGGAATTAGATAGTCATTTATGTTATCAAATACATCACCTGTGAGGGTCGCTAGTCGAATTTGCATTCCGTGCACTTCAAGATTTTGAATTACATGAGGCATAGAAGGAGGATGAATGTGCCTAACATGCTATACAATCTTCTCTCAATCATGGTGGTCAAGACCCAAAAAGGTAGGGATAATTCTATTTCCCACCATTGTCTAATAAAATTTCTAGTTGAGAAGTCTCTGCATGATGTATCTGGAATGACCTGGGAAGAATTTATAAATGTTGATCAAATTAGACCTGAGCACTTGCAACCTAGGGCCTTACCTCAACCTTGTAGGTCTAGCAGGAGATTGAGCATGGCTAAAGCCACTCATGGTGCTTCAACCTCTAGCACAGGCTCTACTGTGAACCCTCCTACAATAGAAGAAACCATATAAATTAGTTCTTTTGGAATAAAGCACTTAGAAAAAGAAAGCTCCTCCTTAGATTATGATGACGACATTCCACTTGGAACCCTAATGAAAACTAGGGCACAAAAGAGAGAAGTAGAAATGAGAAAAGGAAAGGCCTAAAGGTAGACAACAGAAAGAAAGGCGCCAAGTTCTAAGAAGAGGAAGGCTGACACTGTTCATCCTATAGCCAAAGAAAAATGTGAGAGACCTCCCAGGAAATCAAGACCACCTGGGCCAAGGATTGGTATGCCTCCACAGGAAATCCCTAAGCCTGAAAAGACATCACATGAGGACCCTAAAGCTCCAATGGGGTAGGAGAATGTTGAAGAAGAAGACATATTTGAGAGAGCAACAAATATAACACTGGTTGATCTTGCTAACATTACAGAAGAGTTTGAGGAAAATCAGGATTTCCTGCAGCATGAGTAGAAAGCCCTACAACAATAGTTAGAACCAAAGCGAGATTTCTTGTAGCCACAACAAGAATAAGAACAAAAGACCCTACAACAAGAAGTGGAAGAAGAAACAGTACCCTTGTAGCCAGAGACAACTGGACAGCTTGAGTTAATGCAGATAGTGTTATACGAGGAGCCACCATTAACAATAAGACTGGTAGGAATTCGTAATCCTCCTGATTTTACAGTACATACAAAAATTTTGAATTTATGGAAAGAAATACAAAGGAGGGAGAAAGAATGGAAAAAAGAAAATAGAAATTGAAGAAAAAAATTCAAAAGAGGGATGAGGAGATTGAATATAAGAATGTAGAAACTGCCACCTTGAAGTAGAGTGTGGATGATATGGAAACCTTGGTACCATAGATTTTGGAATGTAGGACCCCTCCAAGGGTGTATGCTCTACACCTAAAAGAGAAATACCTCTCTTTTAAGCTGTCAAGGATTGCCTCAGGTTTGAATCCTTCTATTGATACCCATGTTGAATTTTTCAATGCTTATAGGATTGCCTCACCTGAAATGAAGAATTTGTTGTGTGAGTTTTATTTGCATAATTATGTTGTAACTCAAGACCATGATTGGAATCCACTTTTGTATGTTGGGGATGTCCAATTGAGGGAATTTATGTCTTGGGTGAAAAATGAGATTAGTTGGTGACAACAACATGGGGCTTATAAGCAATTGGAGTCTAACATCCCTCTGGCCATTAGGGTTGAATTAAGCAACCCAAGGGATATTTACATAGAATGGCACAGAATGCTTCTCAGGCCTAGTTATGGAAATAGGATTATGCCTTGGATTGAGGCAGTTTATAGTGAGTACGAGGTAAAGGCAACAACAAAGGAGGAAACTATGAGAAGATGTCTATCACAAATATGGAATAGCCTAACTGATGAGCTGAGCCTCATTCCATCCACAATTATGCTACAACACTAAAAAGGATTGATAGGTATATTCAAATTCAGAGAATGAAGGGGCGATTTTGGCTTCCCTAACTTTCCAACCACCCATTCTCATGTGGCTCGTGCCAAAATTCAGATTTTACTAGTATGACATTGCTGCAGAAAAGCAGAGATGGAAAAGATTTGATAGATTAGGAGGATTCTATTGGGATCCCGATTCACACAAAACAGCCACTGATGTTGGACAACTATCAGTTACAAATTTTAGAGCTTCGACCAAGTAGAAGAACAACCCTTCCCCTGATAGAGGACCAGGAAAACGTTAGGTTGGGGGGAGTGATGAGCCTAGTTTTTGGTCCAATTTTGGGTAGAATATATAGTTTATTTGGTGATAATTGTCATGGACTTTAATGTTAAATGTTGGTATTTTCATAATGTTTCCCTCAAACCATAAACATTGGGCTTAGTCCTATCTCTGCAAGTTTTAATGACATTGTCATATTATGTGGATTATCTATATTGATTTT